>JANJGN010001022.1:82500-213574 GCA_026770705.1 Isurus oxyrinchus | reverse complement strand
ATCTCTCAGTCTCTCAGACTCTCAGACTCTCAGACTCTCAGTCTCTCAGACTGTCAGACACTCAGACACTCAGACTCTCAGACTCACAGACACTCAGTCTCTCATCTCTCAATCTCTCAGACAATCAGACTCTCAGACTCTCAGTCTCTCAGACAATCAGACTCTCAGACACTCAGACTCTCAAACACTCAGTCTCTCTGTCTCTCAGACTCTCACACACACAGACTCTCAGACTCACAGTCTCTCAGACTCTCAGACTCTCAGACTCTCAGTCTCTCAGACACTCAGACACTCAGACACTCAGACACTCAGACACTCAGACTCTCAGACACTCAGACTCTCAGACACTAAGACTCTCAGACACTCAGACTCTCAGACACTCAGACTCTCAGACATTCAGACTCTCAGACACTCAGTCTCTCATTCTCACAGACACTCAGACTATTAGACACTCAGTGGCTCATACTCTAAGACTCTGAGACACTCAGAAACACAGACACTCAGACACTCAGACACTCAGACTCTCAGACTCTCAGGCACTCAGACTCTCAGACTCTCAGACACTAAGTCCCTCAGACTCTCAGACACTCAGACACTCAGACTCTCAGACTCTCAGACACTCAGACACTCAGACTCTCAGACACTCAGACACTCAGACTCTCAGACATTCAGACTCTCAGACACTCAGACTCTCAGACTCTCAGACACTCAGACTCTCAGACACTGAGACACTGAGACACTCAGACACTCAGACACTCAGTCTCACAAACACTCAGACACTCAGACTATTAGACACTCAGACGCTCATACTCTAAGACTCTCAGACACTCAGAAACACAGACTCTCAGACACTCAGACACTCAGACTCTCAGGCACTCAGACTCTCAGACTCTCAGACACTAAGTCCCTCAGACTCTCAGACACTCAGACACTCATACTACCGGACTCTCGGACTCTCGGACACTCAGACACTCAGTCTCTCAGTCTCACAGACACTCAGACACTCAGACACTCAGACACTCAGACTATTAGACACTCAGATGCTCATACTCTAAGACTCTCAGACACTCAGAAACAAAGACTCTCAGACACGCAGACACTCAGTCTCTCAGACACTCAGACACTCAGACACTCAGACACTCAGACACTCAGACACTCAGATACTCAGACACTCAGATACTCAGACACTCAGTCTCTCAGTCTCTCAGTCTCTCAGTCTCTCAGACACTCAGAAACTCAGACATTCAGACACTCAGACACTCAGTCTCTAAGACACTCAGACTATCAGACACAAAGACTCCCAGACACTCAGAATCTCAGACTCTCAGACACTCAGACTCTCAGACACTCAGACTCTCAGACTATCAGACACTCAGACTGTCAGTCTCTCAAACTCTCAGGCTCTCAGACACTCAGTCTCACAGACACTCAGATTCTCAGACACTCAGACTCTCAGACACTCAGACTCTCAGACTATCAGACACTCAGACTCTCAGTCTCTCAAACTCTCAGACTCTCAGACACTCAGTCTCTCAGAAACTCAGTCTCTCAGACACTCAGACACTCAGACAATCAGACTCTCAGACTATCAGACACTCAGACTCTCAGTCTCTCAAACTCTCAGACTCTCAGACACTCAGTCTCTCAGACACTCAGACTCTCAGACACTAAGACACTCAGTCTCTCCGTCTCTCAGACTCTCACACACTCAGAGTCTCAGACTCTCAGACTCTCAGTCTCTCAGTCTCTCAGACTCTCAGACTCTCAGACTCTCAGACACAAAGACTCTCAGACACTCAGAATCTCAGACTCTCAGACACTCAGACTCTCAGACTCTCAGTCTCTCAGACACTCAGATTCTCAGACACAAAGACTGTCAGACACTCAGAATCTCAGACTCTCAGACACTCAGACTCTCAGACACTCAGACTCTCAGACACTCAGACTCTCAGACTCTCAGACTCTCAGACACTCAGACTCTCAGACACTCAGACTCTCAGACTCTCAGACACTCAGACTCTCAGACACTCAGACTCTCAGACTCTCAGACACTCAGACTCTCAGTCTCTCAGACACTCAGTCTCTCGGTCTCTCAGTCTCTCAGACACTCATACACTCAGACACTCAGACACTCAGACTCTCAGACTCTCAGACTCTCAGACTCTCAAACTCTCAAACTCTCAAACTCTCAAACTCTCAAACTCTCAAACTCTCAGTCTCTCAGAATCTCAGACACTCAGACACTCAGACACTCAGATACTCAGACACTCAGTCTCTCAGTCTATCAGACACTCAGACACTCAGACACTCAGAAATTATGTCTCTTAGACACACAGACTCTCAGACACTCAGACTCTCAGAGTCTCAGACACTAAGTCTCTCAGACTCTCAGACACTCAGACACTCAGATACTCAGTCTCTCAGACACTCAGACACTCAGACACGCAGTCTCTCAGACACTCATTCTCTCAGACACTCATTCTCTCAGACACTCATTCTCTCAGACACTCATTCTCTCAGACACTCAGTCTCTCAGACACGCAGTCTCTCTGACACTCAGTCTCTCTGACACACAGACTCTCAGACTGTCTACTCTCAGACACTCAGACACTTAGACACTCAGACTCTCAGACTCTCAGACTCTCAGACTCTGAGACACTCAGACACTCAGACACTCATTCTCTAAGACACTCAGAATCTCAGACACTCAGACTCTCAGACTCTCAGACACTCAGACTCTCATCTCTCTGTCTCTCAGACTCTCAGACTCTCAGTCTCTCAGACACTCAGACTCTCATCTCTCAGACTATCAGACTCTCAGACTCTCAGTCTCTCAGACACTCAGACTCTCACACACACAGACACTCATTCTCTCTGTCTCTCAGACTCTCACACACTCAGACTCTCAGACTCTCAGACTCTCAGACTCTCAGACACTCAGACACTCAGACACTCAGACACTCAGACACTCAGACACTCAGTCTCTCAGACACTCAGACACTCAGACACTCAGACACTCAGACTTACAGTCTCTCAGACTCTCATACTCTCAGACTCTCATACACTCAGACGCTCTGACTCTCAGACACTCAGACACTCAGATGCTCAGACACTCAGACACACAGACACTCAGACTCTCAGACTCTCAGACACTCAGACACTCAGACACTCAGGCTCCCAGACTCTCAGACACTCAGACTCTCAGCACTCAGGCTCTCTGACACGGAGACGCTCAGACATACTGACACTCAGACACTCTGACACTCACACATTAAGTTTCTCAGACACTCAGACACTCACCTCTCAGTCACTCCCAGATAATCAGACAATCAGACTATGAGACACTCAGACTCTCAGACACTGAGGCACTCAGATTCTCAGACACTCAGACTCTCAGACTCTCAGACACTAAGTCTCTCAGACTCTCAGATGATCAGATACTCAGACACTCAGAGTCTCAGACTCTCAGACACTCAGACTCTCAGACTCTCAAACACTCAGACACTCAGACTGTCGGACTCTCAGACACACAGACTCTCAGACACTCAGACTCTCAGACACTCAGACTCTCAGACACTCAGACTCTCAGACACTTAGTGTCTCAGTCTCTCAGACACTGAAACACTCAGACATTCAGATTCTCAGACACTCAGACTCTCAGACACTCAGACTCTCAGACACTCAGACTCTCAGACATTCAGACTCTCAGACACTCAGGCTTTCAGACACTCAGACTCTCAGGCACTCAGACTCTCAGAAACTCAGTCTCTCAGTCTCACAGACACTCAGACACTCAGACACTCAGACTATGAGACACTCAGACGCTCATACTCTAAGACTCTCAGACACTCAGAAACTCAGACTCTCAGACACTCAGATACTCAGACACTCAGTCTCTCAGACACTCAGACACTCAGACACTCAGACACTCAGACACTCAGACACTCAGACACTCAGTCTCTAAGACACTCAGACTCTCAGACACAAAGACTCTCAGACACTGAGAATCTCAGACTCTCAGACACTCAGACTCTCAGTCTCTCAGACTCTCAGACCCTCAGTCTCTCAGACACTCAGACTCTCAGTCACTCAGACACTCAGTCTCTCCGTCTCTCAGACTCTGACACACTCAGAGTCTCAGACTCTCAGACTCTCAGTCTCTCAGTCTCTTAGTCTCTCAGACACTCATACACTCAGACACTCAGACACTCAGACTCTCAGACTCTCAGCCACTCAGACTCTCAGACACTCAGACTCTCAGAAATTCAGACTCTTAGGCATTCAGACTCTAAGACTCTCAAACACTAAGTCTCTCAGACTCTCAGACTCTCACACACTCAGACTCACAGACTCTCAGACACTCAGACACTCAGACTATGAGACACTCAGACGCTCATACTCTAAGACTCTCTGACACTCAGTCTCTCTGACACTCAGACACTCAAACACTCAGACACTCAGACACTCAGACACTCAGACACTCAGACACTCTGACACTCTGACACTCAGTCTCTAAGACACACAGACTCTCAGACACAAAGACTCTCAGTCACTCAGAATCTCAGACTCTCAGACACTCAGACACTCAGACACTCAGACACTCAGAAATTATGTCTCTCAGACACACAGACTCTCAGACACTCAGACTCTCAGAGTCTCAGACACTAATTCTCTCAGACTCTCAGACACTCAGACACTCAGACACTCAGATACTCAGTCTCTCAGACACTCAGACACTCAGACACGCAGTCTCTCAGACACTCATTCTCTCAGACACTCATTCTCTCACACACTCATTCTCTCAGACACTCAGTCTCTCAGACACGCAGTCTCTCTGACACGCAGTCTCTCTGACACTCAGTCTCTCTGACACACAGACTCTCAGACTGTCTACTCTCAGACACTCAGACACTCAGACACTCAGACTCTCAGACTCTCAGACTCTGAGACACTCAGACACTCAGACGCTCATTCTCTAAGACACTCAGACTCTCAGACACTCAGACTCTCAGTCTCTCAGACACTCAGACTCTCATCTCTCAGACTCTCAGACTCTCAGACTCTCAGTCTCTCAGACTCTCAGTCTCTCAGACACTCATACACTCAGACACTCAGACACTCAGACTCTCAGACTCTCAGCCGCTCAGACTCTCAGACACTCAGACTCTCAGAAATTCAGACTCTTAGGCACTCAGACTCTCAAACACTAAGTCTCTCAGACTCTCAGACTCTCAGACACTCAGACTCTCGGACTCTCACACACTCAGACTCACAGACTCTCAGACACTCAGACACTCAGACACTCAGACACTCAGTCTCTCAGTCTCTCAGACACTCAGACACTCAGACACTCAGACACTCAGTCTCTCAGTCTCTCAGACACTCAGACACTCAGACACTCAGACACTCAGACACTCAGACACTCAGTCTCTAAGACACTCAGACTCTCAGACACAAAGACTCTCAGACACTGAGAATCTCAGACTCTCAGACACTCAGACTCTCAGTCTCTCAGACTCTCAGACCCTCAGTCTCTCAGACACTCAGACTCTCAGTCACTCAGACACTCAGTCTCTCCGTCTCTCAGACTCTCACACACTCAGAGTCTCAGACTCTCAGACTCTCAGTCTCTCAGTCTCTTAGTCTCTCAGACACTCATACACTCAGACACTCAGACACTCAGACTCTCAGACTCTCAGCCACTCAGACTCTCAGACACTCAGACTCTGAGAAATTCAGACTCTTAGGCACTCAGACTCTCAGACTCTCAGACTCTCACACACTCAGACTCACAGACTCTCAGACACTCAGACACTCAGACTATGAGACACTCAGACGCTCATACTCTAAGACTCTCTGACACTCAGTCTCTCTGACACTCAGACACTCAAACACTCAGACACTCAGACACTCAGACACTCAGACACTCAGACACTCAGACACTCAGACACTCAGACACTCTGACACTCTGACACTCAGTCTCTAAGACACACAGACTCTCAGACACAAAGACTCTCAGTCACTCAGAATCTCAGACTCTCAGACACTCAGACACTCAGACACTCAGACACTCAGAAATTATGTCTCTCAGACACACAGACTCTCAGACACTCAGACTCTCAGAGTCTCAGACACTAAGTCTCTCAGACTCTCAGACACTCAGACACTCAGACACTCAGATACTCAGTCTCTCAGACACTCAGACACTCAGACACGCAGTCTCTCAGACACTCATTCTCTCAGACACTCATTCTCTCACACAATCATTCTCTCAGACACTCAGTCTCTCAGACACGCAGTCTCTCTGACACGCAGTCTCTCTGACACTCAGTCTCTCTGACACACAGACTCTCAGACTGTCTACTCTCAGACACTCAGACACTCAGACACTCAGACTCTCAGACTCTCAGACTCTCAGACTCTGAGAGACTCAGACACTCAGACACTCATTCTCTAAGACACTCAGACTCTCAGACACTCAGACTCTCAGTCTCTCAGACACTCAGACTCTCATCTCTCAGACTCTCAGACTCTCAGACTCTCAGTCTCTCAGACTCTCAGTCTCTCAGACACTCATACACTCAGACACTCAGACACTCAGACTCTCAGACTCTCAGCCGCTCAGACTCTCAGACACTCAGACTCTCAGAAATTCAGACTCTTAGGCACTCAGACTCTCAGACTCTCAAACACTAAGTCTCTCAGACTCTCAGACACTCATACACTCAGACACTCAGACACTCAGACTCTCAGACTCTCAGCCACTCAGACTCTCAGACTCTCAGAAATTCAGACTCTTAGGCACTCAGACTCTCAGACTCTCAAACACTAAGTCTCTCAGACACTCAGACACTCAGACACTCAGACACTCAGTCTCTCAGTCTCACAAACACTCAGACACTCAGTCTATGAGACACTCAGACGCTCATACTCTAAGACTCTCTGACACTCAGTCTCTCTGAAACTCAGACACTCAAACACTCAGACACTCAGACACTCAGACACTCAGACACTCAGACACTCTGACACTCTGACACTCTGACACTCAGTCTCTCAGTCTCTCAGACACTCAGACACTCAGTCTCTAAGACACACAGACTCTCAGACACAAAGACTCTCAGTCACTCAGAATCTCAGACTCTCAGACACTCAGACACTCAGACACTCAGACACTCAGAAATTATGTCTCTCAGACACACAGACTCTCAGACACTCAGACTCTCAGAGTCTCAGACACTAAGTCTCTCAGACTCTCAGACACTCAGACACTCAGACACTCAGATACTCAGTCTCTCAGACACTCAGACACTCAGACACGCAGTCTCTCAGACACTCATTCTCTCAGACACTCATTCTCTCACACACTCATTCTCTCAGACACTCAGTCTCTCAGACACGCAGTCTCTCTGACACGCAGTCTCTCTGACACTCAGTCTCTCTGACACACAGACTCTCAGACTGTCTACTCTCAGACACTCAGACACTAAGACACTCAGACTCTCAGACTCTCAGACTCTCAGACTCTGAGACACTCAGACACTCAGACACTCATTCTCTAAGACACTCAGACTCTCAGACACTCAGACTCTCAGTCTCTCAGACACTCAGACTCTCATCTCTCAGACTCTCAGACTCTCAGACTCTCAGTCTCTCAGACTCTCAGTCTCTCAGACACTCAGACTCTCAGACACTCAGACACTCATTCTCTCTGTCTCTCAGACTCTCAGACACTCAGACACTCAGTCTCTCAGACACTCAGACACTCAGACACTCAGACACTCAGACTTACAGTCTCTCAGACTCTCATACTCTCAGACTCTCATACACTCAGACTCTCAGACTCTCAGACACTCAGACTCTCAGACACTCAGACTCTCAGACTCTCAGACACTCAGACTCTCAGACACTCAGACTCTCAGACTCTCAGACACTCAGACTCTCAGTCTCTCAGACACTCAGTCTCTCGGTCTCTCAGTCTCTCAGACACTCATACACTCAGACACTCAGACACTCAGACTCTCAGACTCTCAGACTCTCAGACTCTCAAACTCTCAAACTCTCAAACTCTCAAACTCTCAAACTCTCAAACTCTCAAACTCTCAGTCTCTCAGAATCTCAGACACTCAGACACTCAGACACTCAGATACTCAGACACTCAGTCTCTCAGTCTATCAGACACTCAGACACTCAGACACTCAGAAATTATGTCTCTTAGACACACAGACTCTCAGACACTCAGACTCTCAGAGTCTCAGACACTAAGTCTCTCAGACTCTCAGACACTCAGACACTCAGATACTCAGTCTCTCAGACACTCAGACACTCAGACACGCAGTCTCTCAGACACTCATTCTCTCAGACACTCATTCTCTCAGACACTCATTCTCTCAGACACTCATTCTCTCAGACACTCAGTCTCTCAGACACGCAGTCTCTCTGACACTCAGTCTCTCTGACACACAGACTCTCAGACTGTCTACTCTCAGACACTCAGACACTTAGACACTCAGACTCTCAGACTCTCAGACTCTCAGACTCTGAGACACTCAGACACTCAGACACTCATTCTCTAAGACACTCAGAATCTCAGACACTCAGACTCTCAGACTCTCAGACACTCAGACTCTCATCTCTCTGTCTCTCAGACTCTCAGACTCTCAGTCTCTCAGACACTCAGACTCTCATCTCTCAGACTATCAGACTCTCAGACTCTCAGTCTCTCAGACACTCAGACTCTCACACACACAGACACTCATTCTCTCTGTCTCTCAGACTCTCACACACTCAGACTCTCAGACTCTCAGACTCTCAGACTCTCAGACTCTCAGACACTCAGACACTCAGACACTCAGACACTCAGACACTCAGACACTCAGTCTCTCAGACACTCAGACACTCAGACACTCAGACACTCAGACACTCAGACTTACAGTCTCTCAGACTCTCATACTCTCAGACTCTCATACACTCAGACGCTCTGACTCTCAGACACTCAGACACTCAGATGCTCAGACACTCAGACACACAGACACTCAGACTCTCAGACTCTCAGACACTCAGACACTCAGACACTCAGGCTCCCAGACTCTCAGACACTCAGACTCTCAGCACTCAGGCTCTCTGACACGGAGACGCTCAGACATACTGACACTCAGACACTCTGACACTCACACATTAAGTTTCTCAGACACTCAGAGACTCACCTCTCAGTCACTCCCAGATAATCAGACAATCAGACTATGAGACACTCAGACTCTCAGACACTGAGGCACTCAGATTCTCAGACACTCAGACTCTCAGACTCTCAGACATTAAGTCTCTCAGACTCTCAGATGATCAGACACTCAGACACTCAGAGTCTCAGACTCTCAGACACTCAGACTCTCAGACTCTCAAACACTCAGACACTCAGACTGTCGGACTCTCAGACACACAGACTCTCAGACACTCAGACTCTCAGACACTCAGACTCTCAGACACTCAGACTCTCAGACACTTAGTGTCTCAGTCTCTCAGACACTGAAACACTCAGACATTCAGATTCTCAGACACTCAGACTCTCAGACACTCAGACTCTCAGACACTCAGACTCTCAGACATTCAGACTCTCAGACACTCAGGCTTTCAGACACTCAGACTCTCAGGCACTCAGACTCTCAGAAACTCAGTCTCTCAGTCTCACAGACACTCAGACACTCAGACACTCAGACTATGAGACACTCAGACGCTCATACTCTAAGACTCTCAGACACTCAGAAACTCAGACTCTCAGACACTCAGATACTCAGACACTCAGTCTCTCAGACACTCAGATACTCAGACACTCAGACACTCAGACACTCAGACACTCAGACACTCAGTCTCTAAGACACTCAGACTCTCAGACACAAAGACTCTCAGACACTGAGAATCTCAGACTCTCAGACACTCAGACTCTCAGTCTCTCAGACTCTCAGACCCTCAGTCTCTCAGACACTCAGACTCTCAGTCACTCAGACACTCAGTCTCTCCGTCTCTCAGACTCTGACACACTCAGAGTCTCAGACTCTCAGACTCTCAGTCTCTCAGTCTCTTAGTCTCTCAGACACTCATACACTCAGACACTCAGACACTCAGACTCTCAGACTCTCAGCCACTCAGACTCTCAGACACTCAGACTCTCAGAAATTCAGACTCTTAGGCACTCAGACTCTAAGACTCTCAAACACTAAGTCTCTCAGACTCTCAGACTCTCACACACTCAGACTCACAGACTCTCAGACACTCAGACACTCAGACTATGAGACACTCAGACGCTCATACTCTAAGACTCTCTGACACTCAGTCTCTCTGACACTCAGACACTCAAACACTCAGACACACAGACACTCAGACACTCAGACACTCAGACACTCTGACACTCAGTCTCTAAGACACACAGACTCTCAGACACAAAGACTCTCAGTCACTCAGAATCTCAGACTCTCAGACACTCAGACACTCAGACACTCAGACACTCAGAAATTATGTCTCTCAGACACACAGACTCTCAGACACTCAGACTCTCAGAGTCTCAGACACTAATTCTCTCAGACTCTCAGACACTCAGACACTCAGACACTCAGATACTCAGTCTCTCAGACACTCAGACACTCAGACACTCAGACACGCAGTCTCTCAGACACTCATTCTCTCAGACACTCATTCTCTCACACACTCATTCTCTCAGACACTCAGTCTCTCAGACACGCAGTCTCTCTGACACGCAGTCTCTCTGACACTCAGTCTCTCTGACACACAGACTCTCAGACTGTCTACTCTCAGACACTCAGACACTCAGACACTCAGACTCTCAGACTCTCAGACTCTGAGACACTCAGACACTCAGACACTCATTCTCTAAGACACTCAGACTCTCAGACACTCAGACTCTCAGTCTCTCAGACACTCAGACTCTCATCTCTCAGACTCTCAGACTCTCAGACTCTCAGACTCTCAGTCTCTCAGACTCTCAGTCTCTCAGACACTCATACACTCAGACACTCAGACACTCAGACTCTCAGACTCTCAGCCGCTCAGACTCTCAGACACTCAGACTCTCAGAAATTCAGACTCTTAGGCACTCAGACTCTCAGACTCTCAAACACTAAGTCTCTCAGACTCTCAGACTCTCAGACACTCAGACTCTCGGACTCTCACACACTCAGACTCACAGACTCTCAGACACTCAGACACTCAGACACTCAGACACTCAGTCTCTCAGTCTCTCAGACACTCAGACACTCAGACACTCAGACACTCAGTCTCTCAGTCTCTCAGACACTCAGACACTCAGACACTCAGACACTCAGACACTCAGTCTCTAAGACACTCAGACTCTCAGACACAAAGACTCTCAGACACTGAGAATCTCAGACTCTCAGACACTCAGACTCTCAGTCTCTCAGACTCTCAGACCCTCAGTCTCTCAGACACTCAGACTCTCAGTCACTCAGACACTCAGTCTCTCCGTCTCTCAGACTCTCACACACTCAGAGTCTCAGACTCTCAGACTCTCAGTCTCTCAGTCTCTTAGTCTCTCAGACACTCATACACTCAGACACTCAGACACTCAGACTCTCAGACTCTCAGCCACTCAGACTCTCAGACACTCAGACTCTGAGAAATTCAGACTCTTAGGCACTCAGACTCTCAGACTCTCAGACTCTCACACACTCAGACTCACAGACTCTCAGACACTCAGACACTCAGACTATGAGACACTCAGACGCTCATACTCTAAGATTCTCTGACACTCAGTCTCTCTGACACTCAGACACTCAAACACTCAGACACTCAGACACTCAGACACTCAGACACTCAGACACTCAGACACTCAGACACTCAGACACTCAGACACTCTGACACTCTGACACTCTGACACTCAGTCTCTAAGACACACAGACTCTCAGACACAAAGACTCTCAGTCACTCAGAATCTCAGACTCTCAGACACTCAGACACTCAGACACTCAGACACTCAGAAATTATGTCTCTCAGACACACAGACTCTCAGACACTCAGACTCTCAGAGTCTCAGACACTAAGTCTCTCAGACTCTCAGACACTCAGACACTCAGACACTCAGATACTCAGTCTCTCAGACACTCAGACACTCAGACACGCAGTCTCTCAGACACTCATTCTCTCAGACACTCATTCTCTCACACAATCATTCTCTCAGACACTCAGTCTCTCAGACACGCAGTCTCTCTGACACGCAGTCTCTCTGACACGCAGTCTCTCTGACACTCAGTCTCTCTGACACACAGACTCTCAGACTGTCTACTCTCAGACACTCAGACACTCAGACACTCAGACTCTCAGACTCTCAGACTCTCAGACTCTGAGAGACTCAGACACTCAGACACTCATTCTCTAAGACACTCAGACTCTCAGACACTCAGACTCTCAGTCTCTCAGACACTCAGACTCTCATCTCTCAGACTCTCAGACTCTCAGACTCTCAGTCTCTCAGACTCTCAGTCTCTCAGACACTCATACACTCAGACACTCAGACACTCAGACTCTCAGACTCTCAGCCGCTCAGACTCTCAGACACTCAGACTCTCAGAAATTCAGACTCTTAGGCACTCAGACTCTCAGACTCTCAAACACTAAGTCTCTCAGACTCTCAGACACTCATACACTCAGACACTCAGACACTCAGACTCTCAGACTCTCAGCCACTCAGACTCTCAGACTCTCAGAAATTCAGACTCTTAGGCACTCAGACTCTCAGACTCTCAAACACTAAGTCTCTCAGACACTCAGACACTCAGACACTCAGACACTCAGTCTCTCAGTCTCACAAACACTCAGACACTCAGACTATGAGACACTCAGACGCTCATACTCTAAGACTCTCTGACACTCAGTCTCTCTGAAACTCAGACACTCAAACACTCAGACACTCAGACACTCAGACACTCAGACACTCAGACACTCTGACACTCTGACACTCTGACACTCTGACACTCAGTCTCTCAGTCTCTCAGACACTCAGACACTCAGTCTCTAAGACACACAGACTCTCAGACACAAAGACTCTCAGTCACTCAGAATCTCAGACTCTCAGACACTCAGACACTCAGACACTCAGACACTCAGAAATTATGTCTCTCAGACACACAGACTCTCAGACACTCAGACTCTCAGAGTCTCAGACACTAAGTCTCTCAGACTCTCAGACACTCAGACACTCAGACACTCAGATACTCAGTCTCTCAGACACTCAGACACTCAGACACGCAGTCTCTCAGACACTCATTCTCTCAGACACTCATTCTCTCACACACTCATTCTCTCAGACACTCAGTCTCTCAGACACGCAGTCTCTCTGACACGCAGTCTCTCTGACACTCAGTCTCTCTGACACACAGACTCTCAGACTGTCTACTCTCAGACACTCAGACACTAAGACACTCAGACTCTCAGACTCTCAGACTCTCAGACTCTGAGACACTCAGACACTCAGACACTCATTCTCTAAGACACTCAGACTCTCAGACACTCAGACTCTCAGTCTCTCAGACACTCAGACTCTCATCTCTCAGACTCTCAGACTCTCAGACTCTCAGTCTCTCAGACTCTCAGTCTCTCAGACACTCAGACTCTCAGACACTCAGACACTCATTCTCTCTGTCTCTCAGACTCTCAGACACTCAGACACTCAGTCTCTCAGACACTCAGACACTCAGACACTCAGACACTCAGACTTACAGTCTCTCAGACTCTCATACTCTCAGACTCTCATACACTCAGACACTCAGACTCTCAGACACTCAGACACTCAGATGCTCAGACACTCAGACACACAGACACTCAGACACTCAGGCTCCCAGACTCTCAGACACTCAGACTCTCAGCACTCAGGCTCTCTGACACGGAGACGCTCAGACATACTGACACTCAGACACTCTGACACTCACACATTAAGTTTCTCAGACACTCAGACACTCAGACACTCACCTCTCAGTCACTCAGTCTCCCAGATAATCAGACAATCAGACTATGAGACACTCAGACTCTCAGACACTGAGGCACTCAGACTCTCAGACACTCAGACTCTCAGACTCTCAGACACTAAGTCTCTCAGACTCTCAGATGATCAGACACTCAGACACTCAGAGTCTCAGACTCTCAGACACTCAGACTCTCAGACTCTCAAACACTCAGACACTCAGACTGTCGGACTCTCAGACACACAGACTCTCAGACACTCAGACTCTCAGACACTCAGACTCTCAGACACTTAGACTCTCAGACACTCAGACTCTCAGACACTTAGTGTCTCAGTCTCTCAGACAGTGAAACACTCAGACATTCAGATTCTCAGACACTCAGACTCTCAGACACTCAGACTCTCAGACACTCAGACTCTCAGACACTCAGACTCTCAGACACTCAGACTCTCAGACATTCAGACTTTCAGACACTCAGGCTTTCAGACACTCAGACTCGCAGGCACTCAGACTCTCAGAAACTCAGTCTCTCAGTCTCACAGACACTCAGACACTCAGACACTCAGACTATGAGACACTCAGACGCTCATACTCTAAGACTCTCAGACACTCAGAAACTCAGACTCTCAGTCTCTCAGACACTCAGACACTCAGACACACAGACACTCAGACACTCAGACACTCAGTCTCTCAGTCTCTCAGACACTCAGACACTCAGACACTCAGACACTCAGTCTCTAAGACACTCAGACTCTCAGACACAAAGACTGTCAGACACTGAGAATCTCAGACTCTCAGACACTCAGATACTCAGACTCTCAGATACTCAGACTCTCAGTCTCTCAGACTCTCAGACCCTCAGTCTCTCAGACACTCAGACTCTCAGTCACTCAGACACTCAGTCTCTCCGTCTCTCAGACTCTCACACACTCAGAGTCTCAGACTCTCAGACTCTCAGTCTCTCAGTCTCTCAGTCTCTCAGACACTCATACGCTCAGACACTCAGACACTCAGACTCTCAGACTCTCAGCCACTCAGACTCTCAGACACTCAGACTCTCAGAAATTCAGACTCTTAGGCACTCAGACTCTCAGACTCTCAAACACTAAGTCTCTCAGACTCTCAGACTCTCAGACACTCAGACTCTCGGACTCTCACACACTCGGACTCACAGACTCTCAGACACTCAGACACTCAGACACTCAGACACTCAGACACTCAGACACTCAGAAACTCAGACAATCAGTCTCTCAGTCTCACAAACACTCAGACACTCAGACTATGAGACACTCAGACGCTCATACTCTAAGACTCTCTGACACTCAGTCTCACTGACACTCAGACACTCAAACACTCAGACACTCAGACACTCAGACACTCAGACACTCAGACACTCAGACACTCTGACACTCTGACACTCAGTCTCTCAGTCTGTCAGACACTCAGACACTCAGAAATTATGTCTCTCAGACACTCAGACTCTCAGACACTCAGACTCTCAGACATTCAGACTTTCAGACACTCAGGCTTTCAGACACTCAGACTCTCAGGCACTCAGACTCTCAGAAACTCAGTCTCTCAGTCTCACAGACACTCAGACACTCAGACACTCAGACTATGAGACACTCAGACGCTCATACTCTAAGACTCTCAGACACTCAGAAACTCAGACTCTCAGACACTCAGACACTCAGTCTCTCAGTCTCTCAGACACTCAGACACTCAGACACTCAGACACTCAGACACTCAGACACTCCCTCTCTCAGTCTCTCAGACACTCAGACACTCAGACACTCAGACACTCAGACACTCAGTCTCTAAGACACTCAGACTCTCAGACACAAAGACTCTCAGACACTGAGAATCTCAGACTCTCAGACACTCAGACACTCAGACTCTCAGACACTCAGACTCTCAGTCTCTCAGACTCTCAGACCCTCAGTCTCTCAGACACTCAGACTCTCAGTCACTCAGACACTCAGTCTCTCCGTTTCTCAGACTCTCACACACTCAGAGTCTCAGACTCTCAGACTCTCAGTCTCTCAGTCTCTCAGTCTCTCAGACACACAGACTCTCAGACACTCAGACTCTCAGACATTCAGACTCTCAGACATTCAGACTCTCAGACACTCAGACTCTCTGACACTCAGACACTCAGACACTCAGACTCTCAGACTCTCAAACACTCAGACACTGAGACTGTCGGACTCTCAGACACACAGACTGTCAGACACTCAGACTCTCAGACACTCAGACTCTCAGACACTTAGACTCTCAGACACTCAGACTCTCAGACACTTAGTGTCTCAGTCTCTCAGACACTGAAACACTCAGACATTCAGATTCTCAGACACTCAGACTCTCAGACACTCAGACTCTCAGACACTCAGACTCTCAGACACTCAGACTCTCAGACACTCAGACTCTCAGACACTCAGACTCTCAGACACTCAGACTCTCAGACACTCAGACTCTCAGACATTCAGACTTTCAGACACTCAGGCTTTCAGACACTCAGACTCTCAGGCACTCAGACTCTCAGAAACTCAGTCTCTCAGTCTCACAGACACTCAGACACTCAGACACTCAGACTATGAGACACTCAGACGCTCATACTCTAAGACTCTCAGACACTCAGAAACTCAGACTCTCAGTCTCTCAGACACTCAGACACTCAGTCTCTCAGTCTCTCAGACACTCAGACACTCAGACACTCAGACACTCAGTCTCTAAGACACTCAGACTCTCAGACACAAAGACTGTCAGACACTGAGAATCTCGGACTCTCAGACACTCAGACACTCAGACTCTCAGACACTCAGACTCTCAGTCTCTCAGACTCTCAGACCCTCAGTCTCTCAGACACTCAGACTCTCAGTCACTCAGACACTCAGTCTCTCCGTCTCTCAGACTCTCACACACTCAGAGTCTCAGACTCTCAGACTCTCAGTCTCTCAGTCTCTCAGTCTCTCAGACACTCATACACTCAGACACTCAGACTCTCAGACTCTCAGACTCTCAGCCACTCAGACTCTCAGACACTCAGACTCTCAGAAATTCAGAATCTTAGGCACTCAGACTCTCAGACTCTCAAACACTAAGTCTCTCAGACTCTCAGACTCTCAGACACTCAGACTCTCGGACTCTCACACACTCAGACTCACAGACTCTCAGACACTCAGACACTCAGACACTCAGACACTCAGACACTCAGACACTCAGTCTCTCAGTCTCACAAACACTCAGACACTCAGACTATGAGACACTCAGACGCTCATACTCTAAGACTCTCTGACACTCAGTCTCTCTGACACTCAGACACTCAAACACTCAGACACTCAGACACTAAGACACTCAGACACTCAGACACTCAGACACTCAGACACTCAGACACTCTGACACTCTGACACTCTGACACTCAGTCTCTCAGTCTGTCAGACACTCAGACACTCAGTCTCTAAGACACACAGACTCTCAGACACAAAGACTCTCAGTCACTCAGAATCTCAGACTCTCAGACACTCAGACACTCAGACACTCAGACACTCAGAAATTATGTCTCTCAGACACTCAGACAGTCAGACACTCAGACTCTCAGACATTCAGACTCTCAGACACTCAGGCTTTCAGACACTCAGACTCTCAGGCACTCAGACTCTCAGAAACTCAGTCTCTCAGTCTCACAGACACTCAGACACTCAGACTCTCAGAGTCTCAGACTCTCAGACTCTCAGTCTCTCAGTCTCTCAGTCTCTCAGACACACAGACTCTCAGACACTCAGACTCTCAGACATTCAGACTCTCAGACATTCAGACTCTCAGACACTCAGACTCTCTGACACTCAGACACTCAGACACTCAGACTCTCAGACTCTCAAACACTCAGACACTCAGACTGTCGGACTCTCAGACACACAGACTCTCAGACACTCAGACTCTCAGACACTCAGACTCTCAGACACTTAGACTCTCAGACACTCAGACTCTCAGACACTTAGTGTCTCAGTCTCTCAGACACTGAAACACTCAGACATTCAGATTCTCAGACACTCAGACTCTCAGACACTCAGACTCTCAGACACTCAGACTCTCAGACACTCAGACTCTCAGACACTCAGACTCTCAGACACTCAGACTCTCAGACATTCAGACTTTCAGACACTCAGGCTTTCAGACACTCAGACTCTCAGGCACTCAGACTCTCAGAAACTCAGTCTCTCAGTCTCACAGACACTCAGACACTCAGACACTCAGACTATGAGACACTCAGACGCTCATACTCTAAGACTCTCTGAAACTCAGTCTCTCTGACACTCAGACACTCAAACACTCAGACACTCAGACACTAAGACACTCAGACACTCAGACACTCAGACACTCAGACATTCAGACACTCTGACACTCTGACACTCTGACACTCTGACACTCTGACACTCAGTCTCTCAGTCTGTCAGACACTCAGACACTCAGTCTCTAAGACACACAGACTCTCAGACACAAAGACTCTCAGTCACTCAGAATCTCAGACTCTCAGACACTCAGACACTCAGACACTCAGACACTCAGAAATTATGTCTCTCAGACACTCAGACTCTCAGACACTCAGACTCTCAGACATTCAGACTCTCAGACACTCAGGCTTTCAGACACTCAGACTCTCAGGCACTCAGACTCTCAGAAACTCAGTCTCTCAGTCTCACAGACACTCAGACACTCAGACACTCAGACTATGAGACACTCAGACGCTCATACTCTAAGACTCTCAGACACTCAGAAACTCAGACTCTCAGACACTCAGACACTCAGTCTCTCAGTCTCTCAGTCTCTCAGACACTCAGACACTCAGACACTCAGACACTCAGACACTCAGACACTCAGACACTCAGACACTCAGACACTCAGTCTCTCAGTCTCTCAGTCTCTCAGACACTCAGACACTCAGACACTCAGACACTCAGACACTCAGACACTCAGTCTCTAAGACACTCAGACTCTCAGACACAAAGACTCTCAGACACTGAGAATCTCAGACTCTCAGACACTCAGACACTCAGACACTCAGACACTCAGACACTCAGACACTCAGACACTCAGTCTCTCAGTCTCTCAGACACTCAGACACTCAGACACTCAGACACTCAGACACTCAGTCTCTAAGACACTCAGACTCTCAGACACAAAGACTCTCAGACACTGAGAATCTCAGACTCTCAGACACTCAGACACTCAGACTCCCAGACACTCAGACTCTCAGTCTCTCAGACTCTCAGACCCTCAGTCTCTCAGACACTCAGACTCTCAGTCACTCAGACACTCAGTCTCTCCGTCTCTCAGACTCTCACACACTCAGAGTCTCAGACTCTCAGACTCTCAGTCTCTCAGTCTCTCAGTGTGTCAGACACTCATGCACTCAGACACTCAGACACTCAGACACTCAGACTCTCAGACTCTCAGACACTAAGACTCTCAGACACTCAGACTCTGAGAAATTCAGACTCTTAGGCACTCAGACTCTCAGACTCTCAAACACTAAGTCTCTCAGACTCTCAGACTCTCAGACACTCAGACTCTCAGACACTCAGACTCTCAGTCTCTCAGACTCTCAGACCCTCAGTCTCTCAGACACTCAGACTCTCAGTCACTCAGACACTCAGTCTCTCCGTCTCTCAGACTCTCACACACTCAGAGTCTCAGACTCTCAGACTCTCAGTCTCTCAGTCTCTTAGTCTCTCAGACACTCATACACTCAGACACTCAGACACTCAGACTCTCAGACTCTCAGCCACTCAGACTCTCAGACACTCAGACTCTCAGAAATTCAGACTCTTAGGCACTCAGACTCTCAGACTCTCAAACACTAAGTCTCTCAGACTCTCAGACTCTCACACACTCAGACTCACAGACTCTCAGACACTCAGACACTCAGACTATGAGACACTCAGACGCTCATACTCTAAGACTCTCTGACACTCAGTCTCTCTGACACTCAGACACTCAAACACTCAGACACTCAGACACTCAGACACTCAGACACTCAGACACTCAGACACTCTGACACTCTGACACTCTGACACTCAGTCTCTAAGACACACAGACTCTCAGACACAAAGACTCTCAGTCACTCAGAATCTCAGACTCTCAGACACTCAGACACTCAGACACTCAGACACTCAGAAATTATGTCTCTCAGACACACAGACTCTCAGACACTCAGACTCTCAGAGTCTCAGACACTAAGTCTCTCAGACTCTCAGACACTCAGACACTCAGACACTCAGATACTCAGTCTCTCAGACACTCAGACACTCAGACACGCAGTCTCTCAGACACTCATTCTCTCAGACACTCATTCTCTCACACACTCATTCTCTCAGACACTCAGTCTCTCAGACACGCAGTCTCTCTGACACGCAGTCTCTCTGACACTCAGTCTCTCTGACACACAGACTCTCAGACTATCTACTCTCAGACACTCAGACACTCAGACTCTCAGACTCTCAGACTCTCAGACTCTGAGACACTCAGACACTCAGACACTCCTTCTCTAAGACACTCAGACTCTCAGACACTCAGACTCTCAGTCTCTCAGACACTCAGACTCTCATCTCTCAGACTCTCAGACTCTCAGACTCTCAGTCTCTCAGACTCTCAGTCTCTCAGACACTCATACACTCAGACACTCAGACTCTCAGACTCTCAGCCGCTCAGACTCTCAGACACTCAGACTCTCAGAAATTCAGGCTCTTAGGCACTCAGACTCTCAGACTCTCAAACACTAAGTCTCTCAGACTCTCAGACTCTCAGAAACTCAGACTCTCGGACTCTCACACACTCAGACTCACAGACTCTCAGACACTCAGACACTCAGACACTCAGACACTCAGACACTCAGAAACTCAGACAATCAGTCTCTCAGTCTCACAAACACTCAGACACTCAGACTATGAGACACTCAGACGCTCATACTCTAAGACTCTCTGACACTCAGTCTCTCTGACACTCAGACACTCAAACACTCAGACACTCAGACACTTAGACACTCAGACACTCAGACACTCTGACACTCTGACACTCTGACACTCTGACACTCTGACACTCTGACACTCTGACACTCAGTCTCTCAGTCTCTCAGACACTCAGACACTCAGTCTCTAAGACACACAGACTCTCAGACACAAAGACTCTCAGTCACTCAGAATCTCAGACTCTCAGACACTCAGACACTCAGACACTCAGACACTCAGAAATTATGTCTCTCAGACACACAGACTCTCAGACACTCAGACTCTCAGAGTCTCAGACACTAAGTCTCTCAGACTCTCAGACACTCAGACACTCAGACACTCAGATACTCAGTCTCTCAGACACTCAGACACTCAGACACGCAGTCTCTCAGACACTCATTCTCTCAGACACTCATTCTCTCACACACTCATTCTCTCAGACACTCAGTCTCTCAGACACGCAGTCTCTCTGACACGCAGTCTCTCTGACACTCAGTCTCTCTGACACACAGACTCTCAGACTGTCTACTCTCAGACACTCAGACACTAAGACACTCAGACTCTCAGACTCTCAGACTCTGAGACACTCAGACACTCGGACACTCATTCACTAAGACACTCAGACTCTCAGACACTCAGACTCTCAGTCTCTCAGACACTCAGACTCTCATCTCTCAGACTCTCAGACTCTCAGACTCTCAGTCTCTCAGACTCTCAGTCTCTCAGACACTCAGACTCTCAGACACTCAGACACTCATTCTCTCTGTCTCTCAGACTCTCAGACACTCAGACACTCAGACACTCAGACACTCAGTCTCTCAGACACTCAGACACTCAGACACTCAGACACTCAGACTTACAGTCTCTCAGACTCTCATACTCTCAGACTCTCATACACTCAGACACTCAGACTCTCAGACACTCAGACACTCAGATGCTCAGACACTCAGACACACAGACACTCAGACTCTCAGACTCTCAGACACTCAGACACTCAGACACTCAGGCTCCCAGACTCTCAGACACTCAGACTCTCAGCACTCAGGCTCTCTGATACGGAGACGCTCAGACATACTGACACTCAGACACTCTGACACTCACACATTAAGTTTCTCAGACACTCAGACACTCAGACACTCACCTCTCAGTCACTCAGTCTCCCAGATAATCAGACAATCAGACTATGAGACACTCAGACTCTCAGACACTGAGGCACTCAGACTCTCAGACACTCAGACTCTCAGACTCTCAGACACTAAGTCTCTCAGACTCTCAGATGATCAGACACTCAGACACTCAGAGTCTCAGACTCTCAGACACTCAGACTCTCAGACTCTCAAACACTCAGACACTCAGACTGTCGGACTCTCAGACACACAGACTCTCAGACACTCAGACTCTCAGACACTCAGACTCTCAGACAATTAGACTCTCAGACACTCAGACTCTCTGACACTCAGACACTCAGACACTCAGACTCTCAGACTCTCAAACACTCAGACACTCAGACTGTCGGTCTCTCAGACACACAGACTCTCAGACACTCAGACTCTCAGACACTCAGACTCTCAGACACTTAGACTCTCAGACACTCAGACTCTCAGACACTTAGTGTCTCAGTCTCTCAGACACTGAAACACTCAGACATTCAGATTCTCAGACACTCAGACTCTCAGACACTCAGACTCTCAGACACTCAGACTCTCAGACACTCAGACTCTCAGACACTCAGACTCTCAGACATTCAGACTTTCAGACACTCAGGCTTTCAGACACTCAGACTCTCAGGCACTCAGACTCTCAGAAACTCAGTCTCTCAGTCTCACAGACACTCAGACACTCAGACACTCAGACTATGAGACACTCAGACGCTCATACTCTAAGACTCTCAGACACTCAGAAACTCAGACTCTCAGTCTCTCAGACACTCAGACACTCAGACACTCAGGCACTCAGTCTCTCAGTCTCTCAGACACTCAGACACTCAGACACTCAGACACTCAGACACTCAGACACTCAGACACTCAGTCTCTAAGACACTCAGACTCTCAGACACAAAGTCTGTCAGACACTGAGAATCTCAGACTCTCAGACACTCAGACACTCAGACTCTCAGACACTCAGACTCTCAGTCTCTCAGACTCTCAGACCCTCAGTCTCTCAGACACTCAGACTCTCAGTCACTCAGACACTCTGTCTCTCCGTCTCTCAGACTCTCACACACTCAGAGTCTCAGACTCTCAGACTCTCAGTCTCTCAGTCTCTCAGTCTCTCAGACACTCATACACTCAGACACTCAGACACTCAGACTCTCAGACTCTCAGCCACTCAGACTCTCAGACACTCAGACTCTCAGAAATTCAGAATCTTAGGCACTCAGACTCTCAGACTCTCAAACACTAAGTCTCTCAGACTCTCAGACTCTCAGACACTCAGACTCTCGGACTCTCACACACTCAGACTCACAGACTCTCAGACACTCAGACACTCAGACACTCAGACACTCAGACACTCAGACACTCAGACACTCAGACACTCAGTCTCTCAGTCTCACAAACACTCAGACACTCAGACTATGAGACACTCAGACGCTCATACTCTAAGACTCTCTGACACTCAGTCTCTCTGACACTCAGACACTCAAACACTCAGACACTCAGACACTCAGACACTCAGACACTCAGACACTCAGACACTCAGACACTCTGACACTCTGACACTCTGACACTCTGACACTCAGTCTCTCAGTCTGTCAGACACTCAGACACTCAGTCTCTAAGACACACAGACTCTCAGACACAAAGACTCTCAGTCACTCAGAATCTCAGACTCTCAGACACTCAGACACTCAGACACTCAGACACTCAGAAATTATGTCTCTCAGACACTCAGACTCTCAGACACTCAGACTCTCAGACATTCAGACTCTCAGACACTCAGGCTTTCAGACACTCAGGCTTTCAGACACTCAGACTCTCAGGCACTCAGACTCTCAGAAACTCAGTCTCTCAGTCTCACAGACACTCAGACACTCAGACACTCAGACTATGAGACACTCAGACGCTCATACTCTAAGACTCTCAGACACTCAGAAACTCAGACTCTCAGACACTCAGACACTCAGTCTCTCAGTCTCTCAGTCTCTCAGACACTCAGACACTCAGACACTCAGACACTCAGACACTCAGACACTCAGACACTCAGACACTCAGACACTCAGTCTCTAAGACACTCAGACTCTCAGACACAAAGACTCTCAGACACTGAGAATCTCAGACTCTCAGACACTCAGACACTCAGACTCTCAGACACTCAGACACTCAGACACTCAGACACTCAGACACTCAGACACTCAGACACTCAGACACTCAGTCTCTCAGTCTCTCAGACACTCAGACACTCAGACACTCAGACACTCAGACACTCAGTCTCTTAGACACTCAGACTCTCAGACACAAAGACTCTCAGACACTGAGAATCTCAGACTCTCAGACACTCAGAAACTCAGACTCCCAGACACTCAGACTCTCAGACACTCAGACACTCAGACACTCAGACACTCAGACACTCAGTCTCTCAGTCTCTCAGACACTCAGACTCTCAGTCTCTCAGTCTCTCAGTCTGTCAGACACTCAGACACTCAGACACTCAGACACTCAGTCTCTAAGACACTCAGACTCTCAGACACAAAGACTCTCAGACACTGAGAATCTCAGACTCTCAGACACTCAGACACTCAGACTCTCAGACACTCAGACACTCAGACACTCAGACACTCAGACACTCAGACACTCAGACACTCAGACACTCAGTCTCTCAGTCTCTCAGACACTCAGACACTCAGACACTCAGACACTCAGACACTCAGTCTCTTAGACACTCAGACTCTCAGACACAAAGACTCTCAGACACTGAGAATCTCAGACTCTCAGACACTCAGAAACTCAGACTCCCAGACACTCAGACTCTCAGACACTCAGACACTCAGACACTCAGACACTCAGACACTCAGTCTCTCAGTCTCTCAGACACTCAGACACTCAGACACTCAGACACTCAGTCTCTAAGACACTCAGACTCTCAGACACAAAGACTCTCAGACACTGAGAATCTCAGACTCTCAGACACTCAGACACTCAGACTCCCAGACACTCAGACTCTCAGTCTCTCAGACTCTCAGACCCTCAGTCTCTCAGACACTCAGACTCTCAGTCACTCAGACACTCAGTCTCTCCGTCTCTCAGACTCTCACACACTCAGAGTCTCAGACTCTCAGACTCTCAGTCTCTCAGTCTGTCAGACACTCATGCACTCAGACACTCAGACACTCATACTCTCAGACACTAAGACATCTCAGACACTCAGACTCTGAGAAATTCAGACTCTTAGGCACTCAGACTCTCAGACTCTCAAACACTAAGTCTCTCAGACTCTCAGACTCTCAGACACTCAGACTCTCAGACACTCAGACTCTCAGTCTCTCAGACTCTCAGACCCTCAGTCTCTCAGACACTCAGACTCTCAGTCACTCAGACACTCAGTCTCTCCGTCTCTCAGACTCTCACACACTCTGAGTCTCAGACTCTCAGACTCTCAGTCTCTCAGTCTCTTAGTCTCTCAGACACTCATACACTCAGACACTCAGACACTCAGACTCTCAGACTCTCAGCCACTCAGACTCTCAGACACTCAGACTCTCAGAAATTCAGACTCTTAGGCACTCAGACTCTCAGACTCTCAAACACTAAGTCTCTCAGACTCTCAGACTCTCACACACTCAGACTCACAGACTCTCAGACACTCAGACACTCAGACTATGAGACACTCAGACGCTCATACTCTAAGACTCTCTGACACTCAGTCTCTCTGACACTCAGACACTCAAACACTCAGACACTCAGACACTCAGACACTCAGACACTCAGACACTCAGACACTCTGACACTCTGACACTCAGTCTCTAAGATACACAGACTCTCAGACACAAAGACTCTCAGTCACTCAGAATCTCAGACTCTCAGACACTCAGACACTCAGACACTCAGACACTCAGAAATTATGTCTCTCAGACACACAGACTCTCAGACACTCAGACTCTCAGAGTCTCAGACACTAAGTCTCTCAGACTCTCAGACACTCAGACACTCAGACACTCAGATACTCAGTCTCTCAGACACTCAGACACTCAGACACGCAGTCTCTCAGACACTCATTCTCTCAGACACACAGTCTCTCAGACACGCAGTCTCTCTGACACGCAGTCTCTCTGACACGCAGTCTCTCTGACACTCAGTCTCTCTGACACACAGACTCTCAGACTATCTACTCTCAGACACTCAGACACTCAGACTCTCAGACTCTCAGACTCTCAGACTCTGAGACACTCAGACACTCAGACACTCATTCTCTAAGACACTCAGACTCTCATCTCTCAGACTCTCAGACTCTCAGACTCTCAGTCTCTCAGACTCTCAGACTCTCAGTCTCTCAGACACTCATACACTCAGACACTCAGACACTCAGACTCTCAGACTCTCAGCCGCTCAGACTCTCAGACACTCAGACTCTCAGAAATTCAGGCTCTTAGGCACTCAGACTCTCAGACTCTCAAACACTAAGTCTCTCAGACTCTCAGACTCTCAGACACTCAGACTCTCGGACTCTCACACACTCAGACTCACAGACTCTCAGACACTCAGACACTCAGACACTCAGACACTCAGAAACTCAGACAATCAGTCTCTCAGTCTCACAAACACTCAGACACTCAGACTATGAGACACTCAGACGCTCATACTCTAAGACTCTCTGACACTCAGTCTCTCTGACACTCAGACACTCAAACACTCAGACACTCAGACACTCAGACACTCAGACACTCAGACACTCAGACACTCTGACACTCTGACACTCTGACACTCTGACACTCTGACACTCAGTCTCTCAGTCTCTCAGACACTCAGACACTCAGACACTCAGTCTCTAAGACACACAGACTCTCAGACACAAAGACTCTCAGTCACTCAGAATCTCAGACTCTCAGACACTCAGACACTCAGACACTCAGACACTCAGAAATTATGTCTCTCAGACACACAGACTCTCAGACACTCAGACTCTCAGAGTCTCAGACACTAAGTCTCTCAGACTCTCAGACACTCAGACACTCAGACACTCAGACACTCAGTCTCTCAGACACTCAGACACTCAGACACGCAGTCTCTCAGACACTCATTCTCTCAGACACTCATTCTCTCACACACTCATTCTCTCAGACACTCAGTCTCTCAGACACGCAGTCTCTCTGACACGCAGTCTCTCTGACACTCAGTCTCTCTGACACACAGACTCTCAGACTGTCTACTCTCAGACACTCAGACACTAAGACACTCAGACTCTCAGACTCTCAGACTCTGAGACACTCAGACACTCAGACACTCATTCTCTAAGACACTCAGACTCTCAGACACTCAGACTCTCAGTCTCTCAGACACTCAGACTCTCATATCTCAGACTCTCAGACTCTCAGACTCTCAGTCTCTCAGACTCTCAGTCTCTCAGACACTCAGACTCTCAGACACTCAGACACTCATTCTCTCTGTCTCTCAGACTCTCAGACACTCAGACACTCAGACACTCAGACACTCAGTCTCTCAGACACTCAGACACTCAGACACTCAGACACTCAGACACTCAGACTTACAGTCTCTCAGACTCTCATACTCTCAGACTCTCATACACTCAGACACTCAGACTCTCAGACACTCAGACACTCAGATGCTCAGACACTCAGACACACAGACACTCAGACTCTCAGACTCTCAGACACTCAGACACTCAGACACTCAGGCTCCCAGACTCTCAGACACTCAGACTCTCAGCACTCAGGCTCTCTGACACGGAGACGCTCAGACATACTGACACTCAGACACTCTGACACTCACACATTAAGTTTCTCAGACACTCAGACACTCAGACACTCACCTCTCAGTCACTCAGTCTCCCAGATAATCAGACAATCAGACTATGAGACACTCAGACTCTCAGACACTGAGGCACTCAGACTCTCAGACACTCAGACTCTCAGACTCTCAGACACTAAGTCTCTCAGACTCTCAGATGATCAGACACTCAGACACTCAGAGTCTCAGACTCTCAGACACTCAGACTCTCAGACTCTCAAACACTCAGACACTCAGACTGTCGGACTCTCAGACACACAGACTCTCAGACACTCAGACTCTCAGACACTCAGACTCTCAGACAATTAGACTCTCAGACACTCAGACTCTCAGACACTTAGTGTCTCAGTCTCTCAGACACTGAAACACTCAGACATTCAGATTCTCAGACACTCAGACTCTCAGACACTCAGACTCTCAGACACTCAGACTCTCAGACACTCAGACTCGCAGACACTCAGACTCTCAGACACTCAGACTCTCAGACATTCAGACTTTCAGACACTCAGGCTTTCAGACACTCAGACTCTCAGGCACTCAGACTCTCAGAAACTCAGTCTCTCAGTCTCACAGACACTCAGACACTCAGACACTCAGACTATGAGACACTCAGACGCTCAGTCTCTCAGTCTCTCAGTCTCTCAGACACTCAGACACTCAGACACTCAGACACTCAGACACTCAGTCTCTAAGACACTCAGACTCTCAGACACAAAGACTGTCAGACACTGAGAATCTCAGACTCTCAGACACTCAGACACTCAGACTCTCAGACACTCAGACTCTCAGTCTCTCAGACTCTCAGACCCTCAGTCTCTCAGACACTCAGACTCTCAGTCACTCAGACACTCAGTCTCTCCGTCTCTCAGACTCTCACACACTCAGAGTCTCAGACTCTCAGACTCTCAGTCTCTCAGTCTCTCAGTCTCTCAGACACTCATACACTCAGACACTCAGACACTCAGACTCTCAGACTCTCAGCCACTCAGACTCTCAGACACTCAGACTCTCAGAAATTCAGACTCTTAGGCACTCAGACTCTCAGACTCTCAAACACTAAGTCTCTCAGACTCTCAGACTCTCAGACACTCAGACTCTCGGACTCTCACACACTCAGACTCACAGTCTCTCAGACACTCAGACACTCAGACACTCAGACACTCAGACACTCAGACACTCAGTCTCTCAGTCTCTCAGTCTCACAAACACTCAGACACTCAGAGTATGAGACACTCAGACGCTCATACTCTAAGACTCTCTGACACTCAGTCTCTCTGACACTCAGACACTCAAACACTCAGACACTCAGACACTCAGACACTCAGACACTCAGACACTCAGACACTCAGACACTCAGACTCTCTGACACTCAGACACTCAGACACTCAGACTCTCAGACACTCAGACTCTCAGACACTCAGACTCTCAGACACTTGGTGTCTCAGTCTCTCAGACACTGAAACACTCAGACATTCAGATTCTCAGACACTCAGACTCTCAGACACTCAGACTCTCAGACACTCAGACTCTCAGACACTCAGACTCTCAGACACTCAGACTCACAGACATTCAGACTCTCAGACACTCAGGCTTTCAGACACTCAGACTCTCAGGCACTCAGACTCTCAGACACTCAGACACTCAGACAGTCAGACACTCAGACATTCAGATTCTCAGACACTCAGACTCTCAGACACTCAGACTCTCAGACACTCAGTCTCTCAGACACTCAGACTCACAGACATTCAGACTCTCAGACACTAAGGCTTTCAGACACTCAGACTCTCAGGCACTCAGACTCTCAGACACTCAGACTCTCAGACACTCAGACACTCAGACTCTCAGACACTCAGACACTCAGTGTTTCAGTCTCTCAGACACTGAAACACTCAGACATTCAAATTCTCAGACACTCAGACTCTCAGACACTCAGACTCTCAGACAATCAGACTCTCAGACACTCAGACTCTCAGACACTCAGACTCTCAGACAGTCAGACACTCAGACACTCAGACTCTCAGACATTCAGACTCTCAGACACTCAGGCTTTCAGACACTCAGTCTCTCAGGCACTCAGACTCTCAGAAACTCAGTCTCTCAGTCTCACAGACACTCAGACACACAGACTATTAGACACTCAGACGCTCATACTCTAAGACTCTCAGACACTCAGAAACTCAGACTCTCAGACACTCAGACACTCAGTCTCTCAGTCTCTCAGACACTCAGACACTCAGACACTCAGACACTCAGACACTCAGACACTCAGACACTCAGTCTCTCAGTCTCTCAGACACTCAGACACTCAGACACTCAGACACTCAGTCTCTAAGACACTCAGACTCTCAGACACAAAGACTCTCAGACACTGAGAATCTCAGACTCTCAGACACTCAGACACTCAGACTCCCAGACACTCAGACTCTCAGTCTCTCAGACTCTCAGACCCTCAGTCTCTCAGACACTCAGACTCTCAGTCACTCAGACACTCAGTCTCTCCGTCTCTCAGACTCTCACACACTCAGAGTCTCAGACATTCAGATTCTCAGACACTCAGACTCTCAGACACTCAGACTCTCAGACACTCAGACTCTCAGACACTCAGACTCACAGACATTCAGACTCTCAGACACTCAGGCTTTCAGACACTCAGACTCTCAGGCACTCAGACTCTCAGACACTCAGACTCTCAGACACTCAGACACTCAGACTCTCAGACACTCAGACACTCAGTGTTTCAGTCTCTCAGACACTGAAACACTCAGACATTCAAATTCTCAGACACTCAGACTCTCAGTCTCTCAGTCTCTCAGTCTGTCAGACACTCATACACTCAGACACTCAGACACTCATACTCTCAGACTCTCAGACACTAAGACTCTCAGACACTAAGACTCTCAGACACTCAGGCTCTCAGACTCTCAAACACTAAGTCTCTCAGACTCTCAGACTCTCAGACACTCAGACTCTCGGACTCTCACACACTCAGACTCACAGACTCTCAGACACTCAGACACTCAGACACTCAGACACTCAGACTCTCAGGCACTCAGACTCTCAGAAACTCAGTCTCTCAGTCTCACAGACACTCAGACACACAGACTATTAGACACTCAGACGCTCATACTCTAAGACTCTCAGACACTCAGAAACTCAGACTCTCAGACACTCAGACACTCAGTCTCTCAGTCTCTCAGACACTCAGACTCTCAGACACTCAGACACTCAGACACTCAGACTCCCAGACACTCAGACTCTCAGTCTTTAAGACACTCAGACTCTCAGACACAAAGACTCTCAGACACTGAGAATCTCAGACTCTCAGACACTCAGACACTCAGACTCCCAGACACTCAGACTCTCAGTCTCTCAGACTCTCAGACCCTCAGTCTCTCAGACACTCAGACTCTCAGTCACTCAGACACTCAGTCTCTCCGTCTCTCAGACTCTCACACACTCAGAGTCTCAGACTCTCAGACTCTCAGTCTCTCAGTCTCTCAGTCTGTCAGACACTCATACACTCAGACACTCAGACACTCAGACACTCATACTCTCAGACTCTCAGACACTAAGACTCTCAGACACTCAGACTCTCAGAAATTCAGACTCTTAGGCACTCAGACTCTCAGACTCTCAAACACTAATTCTCTCAGACTCTCAGACTCTCAGACACTCAGACTCACAGACTCTCAGACACTCAGACACTCAGACACTCAGACACTCAGACACTCAGACAGTCAGTCTCTCAGTCTCACAAACACTCAGACACTCAGACTATGAGACACTCAGACGCTCATACTCTAAGACTCTCAGACACTCAGAAACACCGACTCTCAGACACTCAGACACTCAGTCTCTCAGACACTCAGACACTCAAACACTCAGACACTCAGACACTCAGACACTCAGACACTCAGACACTCAGACACACAGACTCTCAGACACAAAGACTCTCAGTCTCTCAGACACTCAGTCTCTCCGTCTCTCAGACTCTCACACACTCAGTGTCTCAGACTCTCAGACTCTTAGTCTCTCAGTCTCTCAGTCTGTCAGACACTCATACACTCAGACACTCAGACACTCAGAATCTCAGACTCTCAGACACTAAGACTCTCAGACACTCAGACTCTCAGAAATTCAGACTCTTAGGCACTCAGACTCTCAGACTCTCAAACACTAAGTCTCTCCGACTCTCAGACTCTCAGACACTCAGACTCTCGGACTCTCACACACTCAGACTCACAGACTCTCAGACACTCAGACAATCAAACACTCAGACACTCAGACACTCAGACACTCAGACACTCAGACACTCAGAATCTCAGTCTCTCAGACACTCAGACTCTCAGAAACTCAGACTCTCAGACACTCAGACTCTCAGACACTCAGACTCTCAGACATTCAGACTCTCGACACTCAGAATTTCAGACTCTCAGACTCTCAGACACTAAGTCTCTCAGACTCTCAGACTCTCAGACTCTCGGACTCTCATACACTCAGACGCTTAGACGCTCAGACACTCAGACACTCTGACACTCTGACACTCTGACACTCTGACACTCTGACACTCTGACACTCTGACACTCTGACACTCTGACACTCTGACACTCTGACACTCTGACACTCTGACACTCAGACACTCAGACACTCAGTCTCTCAGTCTCTCAGTCTCAGTCTCTCAGTCTCACAGACACTCAGACACTCAGACACTCAGACGCTCAGACACTCAGACACTCAGACACTCAGACACTCAGACTATGAGTCACTCAGACGGTCATACTCTCAGACTCTCAGACACTCAGAAACATAGACTCTTAGACACTCAGACACTCATTCTCTCACACTCAGACACTCAGACACTCAGTCTCTCAGTCTCTCAGTCTCTCAGACACTCAGACACTCAGTCTCTAAGACACTCAGACTCTCAGACACAAAGACTCTCAGACACTCAGAATCTCAGACTCTCACACACTCAGACTCTCAGTCTCTCAGTCTCTCAGTCTCTCAGACACTCATAAACTCAGACACCCAGACACTCAGACTCTCAGACTCTCAGACTCTCAGACTCTCAGACTCTCAAACTCTCAAACTCTCAAACTCTCAGTCTCTCAGACTCTCAGACACTCAGACACTCAGACATTCAGACTCTCGACACTCAGAATTTCAGACACTCAGACTCTCAGGCACTCAGACTCTCAGACTCTCAGACACTAAGTCTCTCAGACTCTCAGACACTAAGTCTCTCAGACTCTCAGACTCTCAGACTCTCGGACTTTCATACACTCAGACACTCAGACGCTCAGACACTCTGACACTCTGACACTCTGACACTCTGACACTCTGACACTCTGACACTCTGACACTCTGACTCTCTGACACTCTGACACTCTGACACTCAGACACTCAGTCTCTCAGTCTCTCAGTCTCAGTCTCAGTCTCACAGACACTCAGACACTCAGACACTCAGACGCTCAGACACTCAGACACTCAGACACTCAGACTATGAGACACTCAGACGGTCATACTCTCAGACTCTCAGAAACTCAGAAACATAGACTCTTAGACACTCAGACACTCATTCTCTCACACTCAGACACTCAGAAACTCAGTCTCTCAGTCTCTCAGTCTCTCAGACACTCAGACACTCAGTCTCTAAGACACTCAGACTCTCAGACACAAAGACTCTCAGACACTCAGAATCTCAGACTCTCACACACTCAGACTCTCAGACTCTCAGTCTCTCAGTCTCTCAGACACACATACATTCAGACACCCAGACACTCAGACTCTCAGACTCTCAGACTCTCAAACTCTCAAACTCTCAGTCTCTCAGACACTCAGACACTCAGACACTCAGATACTCAGACACTGAGTCTCTCAGTCTGTCAGACACTCAGACACTCAGACACTCAGAAATTATGTCTCTCAGACACACAGAATCTCAGACACTCAGAATCTCAGACTCTCAGACACTCAGACTCTCAGACACTCAGACTTTCAGACCCTCAGACACTCAGTCTCTCAGACACTCAGATACTCAGTCGCTCCGTCTCTCAGACTCTCACACACACAGAGTCTCAGACTCTCAGTCTCTCAGACACTCAGACTCTCAGACACAAAGTCTCTCAGACACTCAGAATCTCAGACTCTCAGACACTCAGACACTCAGACTCTCGGACACTCAGACTCTCAGACTCTCAGTCTCTCAGTCTCTCAGACACTCATACACTCAGACACTCAGACACTCAGATACTCAGACACTCAGTCTCTCAGTCTGTCAGACACTCAGACACTCAGAAATTATGTCTCTCAGACACACAGACTCTCAGACACTCAGACTCTCAGACGCTCAGACAATAAGTCTCTCAGACTCTCAGACACTCAGACAGTCAGACAATGACTCTCACAGTCTTTCAGACTCTCAGACACTCAGACACTCAGACACTCAGACACTCACTCAGACACTCAGACACTCAGACACTCAGACACTCAGTCTCTCAGACACTCAGTCTCTCAGACACTCGTTCTCTCAGACACTCGTTCTCTCAGACAAACGTTCTCTCAGACACTCATTCTCTCAGACACTCAGTCTCTCAGACACTCAGTCTCTCAGACACTCAGTCTCTCAGACACTCAGTCTCTCAGACATTCAGTCTCTCTGACACTCAGTCTCTCTGACACTCAGTCTCTCTGACACTCAGTCTCTCTGACATTCAGTCTCTCTGACACTCAGACACTCAGACTCTCTACTCTCAGACACTCAGACTCTCAGACTCTCAGACTCTGATACACTCAGACACTCAGACACTCATTCTCTAAGACCCTCAGACTCTCAGAATCTCAGAAACTCAGACTCTCAGACTCTCAGACACTCAGACTCTCGGACACAAAGACTCTCAGACACTCAGAATCTCAGACTCTCAGACATTCAGACTCTCAGACACTCAGACTCTCAGACCCTCAGACACTCAGTCTCTCAGACACTCAGTCTCTCAGACACTCAGACTCTCAGACACTCAGACTCTCAGACACTCATTCTCTCAGACACACATTCTCTCAGACACTCATTCTCTCAGGCACTCATTCTCTCAGACACTCAGTCTCTCTGACACTCAGTCTCTCTGACACTCAGTCTCTCTGACACTCAGTCTCTCTGACACTCAGTCTCTCTGACACTCATTCTCTCTGACACTCAGTCTCTCTGACACTCAGTCTCTCTGACACTCAGTCTCTCTGACACTCAGTCTCTCTGACACTCAGTCTCTCTGACATTCAGCCTCTCTGACACTCAGACTCTCAGACTCTCTACTCTCAGACACTCAAACACTCAGACACTCAGACTCTCAGACTCTCAGACTCCCAGACTCTGAGACACTCAGACACTCAGACACTCATTCTCTAAGACCCTCAGACTCTCAGACTCTCAGACACTCAGACTCTCAGATTCTCAGACATTCAGACTCTCAGACACAAAGACTCTCAGAAACTAAGAATCTCAGACTCTCAGACACTCAGACTCACAGACACTCAGACTCTCAGACCCTCAGACACTCAGTCTCTCAGACACTCAGACTCTCAGACACTCAGACACTCAGTCTCTCCGTCTCTCAGACTCTCACACACTCAGAGTCTCAGCCTCTCAGTCTCTCAGACACTCAGACACTCATTCTCTAAGATACTCAGACTCTCAGACACAAAGACTTTCAGACACTCAGAATCTCAGACTCTCAGACACTCAGACTCTCGGACACTCAGACTCTCAGACTCTCAGTCTCTCAGTCTCTCAGACACTCATACACTCAGACACTCAGACACTCAGACACTCAGACTCTCAGACTCTCAGACACTCAGACTCTCAAACTCTCAAACTCTCAAAATCTCAGTCTCTCAGACTCTCAGACACTCAGACACTCAGACACTCAGATACTCAGACACTCAGTCTCTCAGTCTGTCAGACACTCAGACACTCAGAAATTATGTCTCTCAGACACACAGACGTTCAGACACTCAGACTCTCAAAGGCTCAGACACTAAGTCTCTCAGACTCTCAGACACTCAGACACTCAGACACTCAGACACTCAGACACTCAGACACTCAGACACTCAGTCTCTCAGACACTCAGTCTCTCAGACACTCAGTCTCTCAGACACTCAGTCTCTCAAACACACATTCTCTCAGACACTCATTCTCTCAGACACTCAGTCTCTCAGACACTCAGTCTCTCTGACACTCAGTCTCTCTGACACTCAGTCTCTCTGACACTCAGTCTCTCTGACACTCAGTCTCTCTGACACTCTGTCTCTCTGAAACTCAGTCTCTCTGACACTCAGTCTCTCTGACACTCAGTCTCTCCGACACTCAGTCTCTCTGACATTCAGTGTCTCTGACACTCAGACTCTCAGACTCTCAGACTCTCAGACTCTCAGACTCCTAGACACTCAGACACTCAGACACTCAGACACTCATTCTCTAAGACCCTCAGACTCTCAGACTCTCAGACACTCAGACTCTCAGACACTCAGACACTCAGACTCTCAGACACAAAGACTCTCAGACACTCAGAATCACAGACTCTCAGACACTCAGACTCTCAGACACTCAGACTCTCAGACCCTCAGACACTCAGTCTCTCAGACACTCAGACACTCAGACACTCAGACACTCAGACACTCAGACACTCAGTCTCTCCGTCTCTCAGACTCTCACACACTCAGAGTCTCAGACTCTCAGTCTCTCAGACACTCAGACACTCAGTCTCTAAGACACTCAGACTCTCAGACACAAAGACTCTCAGACACTCAGACTCTCAGACACACAGACTCTCAGATTCTTAGACACTCAGACTCTCAGTCTCTCAGACTCTCAGACCCTCAGACACTCAGTCTCTCAGTCTCTCAGTCTCTCAGTCTCTCAGACACTCATACACTGAGACACTCAGACACTCAGACTCTCAGACTCTCAGACTCTCAGACTCTCAGTCTCTGATACACTCAGACAATCAGACACTCATTCTCTAACACAATCAGACTCTCAAACTCTCAGACACTCAGACTCTCAGACTCTCAGCCTCTCAGACACTCAGACTCTCAACTCTCAGTCTCTCAGACTCTCAGAATCTCAGACTCTCAGACTCTCAGACTCTAAGACTCTCAGTCTCTCAGGCACTCAGACTCTCATCTCTCAGTCTCTCAGACTCTCAGTCTCTCTGTCTCTCAGACTCTCACACACTCAGACTCTCAGACTCTCAGACTCTCAGACTCTCAGACTCTCAGACACTCAGACTCTCAGTCTCTCAGACTCTCAGACACTCAGACACTCAGACACTCAGACACTCAGACTCTCAGTCTCTCAGACACTCAGACACTCAGACACTCAGACTCACAGTCTCTCAGACTCTCAGACTCTCATACACTCAGACGCTCAGACACTCAGACACTCAGACACTCAGATGCTCAGACACTCAGACACACAGACACTCAGACTCTCAGACTCTCAGACTCTCAGACACTCATTCTCCCAGACACTCAGACACTCAGTCTCCCAGACACTCAGACACTCAGACTCTCAGACACTCAGGCTCTCAGACACGGAGACGCTCAGACATACTGACACTCAGACACTCTGACACTCACACATTAAGTTTCTCAGACACTCAGACACTCACCTCTCAGACACTCAGTCTCCCAGATACTCAGACACTCAGACTATGAGACACTCAGACTCTCAGACACTGAGGCACTCAGACTCTCAGACACTCAGACTCTCAGACTCTCAGACACTAAGTCTCTCAGACTCTCAGACTCTCAGACACTCAGACTCTCAGACATTCAGACTCTCAGACACTCAGACTCTCAGACACTCAGACTCTCAGATACTCAGACTCCCAGACATTCAGACTCTCAGACATTCAGACTCTCACACACTTAGTGTCTCAGTCTCTCAGACACTGAAACACTCAGACATTCAGATTCTCAGACACTCAGACTCTCAGACACTCAGACTCTCAGACACTCAGACTCTCAGACACTCAGACTCTCAGACACTCAGACTCCCAGACATTCAGACTCTCAGACACTCAGGCTTTCAGACACTCAGACTCTCAGGCACTCAGACTCCCAGACACTCAGACTCTAAGAGACTCAGACACTCAGTGTTTCAGTCTCTCAGACACTGAAACACTCAGACATTCAAATTCTCAGACACTCAGACTCTCAGACACTCAGACTCTCAGACAATCAGACTCTCAGACACTCAGACTCTCAGACACTCAGACTCTCAGACAGTCAGACACTCAGACACTCAGACTCTCAGACATTCAGACTCTCAGACACTCAGGCTTTCAGACACTCAGACTCTCAGGCACTCTGACTCTCAGAAACTCAGTCTCTCAGTCTCACAGACACTCAGACACACAGACTATTAGACACTCAGACGCTCATACTCTAAGACTCTCAGACACTCAGAAACTCAGACTCTCAGACACTCAGACACTCAGACACTCAGTCTCTCAGTCTCTCAGACACTCAGACACTCAGACACTCAGACACTCAGACACTCAGACACTCAGACACTCAGTCTCTCAGTCTCTCAGACACTCAGACACTCAGACACTCAGACACTCAGTCTCTAAGACACTCAGACTCTCAGACACAAAGACTCTCAGACACTGAGAATCTCAGACTCTCAGACACTCAGACACTCAGACTCCCAGACACTCAGACTCTCAGTCTCTCAGACTCTCAGACCCTCAGTCTCTCAGACACTCAGACTCTCAGTCACTCAGACACTCAGTCTCTCCGTCTCTCAGACTCTCACACACTCAGAGTCTCAGACTCTCAGACTCTCAGTCTCTCAGTCTCTCAGTCTGTCAGACACTCATACACTCAGACACTCAGACACTCATACTCTCAGACTCTCAGACACTAAGACTCTCAGACACTCAGACTCTCAGAAATTCAGACTCTTAGGCACTCAGACTCTCAGACTCTCAAACACTAAGTCTCTCAGACTCTCAGACTCTCAGACACTCAGACTCACAGACTTTCAGACACTCAGACACTCAGACACTCAGACACTCAGACACTCAGACACTCAGACACTCAGTCTCTCAGTCTCACAAACACTCAGTCACTCAGACTATGAGACACTCAGACGTTCATACTCTAAGACTCTCAGACACTCAGAAACACAGACTCTCAGACACTCAGACACTCAGTCTCTCAGACACTCAGTCACTCAGACACTCAGTCTCTCAGTCTCTCAGTCTTAGTCTCTCAGACACTCAGACACTCAGTCTCTAACGCACTCAGACTCTCAGACACAAAGACGCTCAGACACTCAGAATCTCAGACGCTCAGACACTCAGACTCTCAGACACTCAGACTCTCAGTCTCTCAGACTCTCAGACCGTCAGACACTCAGTCTCTCAGACACAAAGACTCTCAGACACTCAGACACTCAGTCTCTTCGTCTCTCAGACTCTCACACACTCTGAGTCTCAGACTCTCAGAATCTCAGTCTCTCAGTCTCTCAGTCTTTCAGTCTCTCAGACACTCATACATTCATACACTCAGACACTCAGACTCTCAGACTCTCAGACTCTCAGACTCTCAGACACTCAGACTCTCAGAAACTCAGACTCTCAGACACTCAGACTCTCAGACATTCAGACTCTCGACACTCAGAATTTCAGACACTCAGACTCTCAGGCACTCAGACTCTCAGACTCTCAGACACTAAGTCTCTCAGACTCTCAGACTCAGTCTCTCAGTCTCACAGACACTCAGACACTCAGACACTCAGACGCTCAGACACTCAGACACTCAGACACTCAGACACTCAGACTATGAGTCACTCAGACGGTCATACTCTCAGACTCTCAGACACTCAGAAACATAGTCTCTTAGACACTCAGACACTCATTCTCTCACACTCAGACACTCAGACACTCAGTCTCTCAGTCTCTCAGTCTCTCAGACACTCAGACACTCAGACACTCAGACACTCAGACACTCAGTCTCTAAGACACTCAGACTCTCAGACACAAAGACTCTCAGACACTCAGAATCTCAGACTCTCAGTCTCTCAGTCTCTCAGACACTCATACACTCAGGCACCCAGACACTCAGACTCTCAGACTCTCAGACTCTCAGACTCTCAAACTCTCAAACTCTCAAACTCTCAGTCTCTCAGACTCTCAGACACTCAGACATTCAGACTCTCGACACTCAGAATTTCAGACACTCAGACTCTCAGGCACTCAGACTCTCAGACTCTCAGACACTAAGTCTCTCAGACTCTCAGACTCTCAGACTCTCGGACTTTCATACACTCAGACACTCAGACACTCTGACACTCTGACACTCTGACACTCTGACACTCTGACACTCTGACACTCTGACACTCTGACACTCTGACACTCTGACACTCAGACACTCAGACACTCAGTCTCTCAGTCTCTCAGTCTCAGTCTCAGTCTCACAGACGGTCAGACACTCAGACGCTCAGACACTCAGACTCTCAGACACTCAGACTATGAGACACTCAGACGGTCATACTCTCAGACTCTCAGACACTCAGAAACATAGACTCTCAGACACTCAGACACTCATTCTCTCACACTCAGACACTCAGACACTCAGTCTCTCAGTCTCTCAGACACTCAGACACTCAGTCTCTAAGACACTCAGACTCTCAGACACAAAGACTCTCAGACACTCAGAATCTCAGACTCTCACACACTCAGACTCTCAGACTCTCAGTCTCTCAGTCTCTCAGACACTCATACACTCAGACACTCAGACACTCAGACACTCAGTCTCTCAGACACTCAGACACTCAGTCTCTAAGACACACAGACTCTCAGACACAAAGACTCTCAGACACTCAGACTCTCAGTCTCTCAGACTCTCAGACCCTCAGACACTCAGTCTCTCAGACACTCAGTCACTCAGACACTCAGTCTCTCAGTCTCTCAGTCTTAGTCTCTCAGACACTCAGACACTCAGTCTCTAACACACTCAGACTCTCAGACACAAAGACGCTCAGACACTCAGTCTCTCAGTCTCTCAGACACTCATACACTCAGACACCCAGACACTCAGACTCTCAGACTCTCAGACTCTCAAACTCTCAAACTCTCAAACTCTCAGTCTCTCAGACTCTCAGACACTCAGACACTCAGACACTCAGACACTCAGACACTCAGATACTCAGACACTGAGTCTCTCAGTCTGTCAGACACTCAGACACTCAGAAATTATGTCTCTCAGACACACAGACTCTCAGACACTCAGAATCTCAGACTCTCAGACACTCAGACTCTCAGACACTCAGACTCTCAGACCCTCAGACACTCAGTTTCTCAGACACTCAGACTCTCAGACACTCAGATACTCAGTCGCTCCGTCTCTCAGACTCTCACACACACAGAGTCTCAGACTCTCAGTCTCTCAGACACTCAGACTCTCAGACACAAAGTCTCTCAGACACTTAGAATCTCAGACACTCAGACTCTCAGGCACTCAGACTCTCAGACACTCAGACTCTCAGAGACTCAGACACTCAGTGTTTCAGTCTCTCAGACACTGAAACACTCAGACATTCAAATTCTCAGACACTCAGACTCTCAGACACTCAGACTCCCAGACACTCAGACTCTCAGTCTCTCAGACTCTCAGACCCTCAGTCTCTCAGACACTCAGACTCTCAGTCACTCAGACACTCAGTCTCTCCGTCTCTCAGACTCTCACACACTCAGAGTCTCAGACTCTCAGACTCTCAGTCTCTCAGTCTCTCAGTCTGTCAGACACTCATACACTCAGACACTCAGACACTCATACTCTCAGACTCTCAGACACTAAGACTCTCAGACACTCAGACTCTCAGAAATTCAGACTCTTAGGCACTCAGACTCTCAGACTCTCAAACACTAAGTCTCTCAGATTCTCAGACTCTCAGACACTCAGACTCACAGACTCTCAGACACTCAGACACTCAGACACTCAGACACTCAGACACTCAGACACTCAGTCTCTCAGTCTCACAAACACTCAGACACTCAGACTATGAGACACTCAGACGCTCATACTCTAAGACTCTCAGATACTCAGAAACACAGACTCTCAGACACTCAGACACTCAGTCTCTCAGACACTCAGACACTCAAACACTCAGACACTCAGACACTCAGACACTCAGACACTCAGACACTCAGACACTCAATCTCTCAGACACTCAGACACTCAGTCTCTAAGACACACAGACTCTCAGACACAAAGACTCTCAGTCTCTCAGACACTCAGTCTCTCCGTCTCTCAGACTCTCACACACTCAGAGTCTCAGACTCTCAGACTCTCAGTCTCTCAGTCTCTCAGTCTGTCAGACACTCATACACTCAGACACTCAGACACTCAGACTCTCAGACTCTCAGACACTAAGACTCTCAGACACTCAGACTCTCAGAAATTCAGACTCTTAGGCACTCAGACTCTCAGACTCTCAAACACTAAGTCTCTCAGACTCTCAGACTCTCAGACACTCAGACTCTCGGACTCTCACACACTCAGACTCACAGACTCTCAGACACTCAGACACTCAGACACTCAGACACTCAGACACTCAGACACTCAGTCTCTCAGTCTCACAAACACTCAGACACTCAGACTATGAGACACTCAGACACTCATACTCTAAGACTCTCAGACACTCAGAAACACAGACTCTCAGACACTCAGACACTCAGACACTCAGTCTCTCAGACACTCAGACACTCAAACACTCAGACACTCAGACACTCAGACACTCAGACACTCAGACACTCAGACACTCAGACACTCAGTCTCTCAGACACTCAGACACTCAGTCTCTAAGACACACAGACTCTCAGACACAAAGACTCTCAGACACTCAGACTCTCAGTCTCTCAGACTCTCAGACCCTCAGACACTCAGTCTCTCAGACACTCAGTCACTCAGACACTCAGTCTCTCAGTCTTAGTCTCTCAGACACTCAGACACTCAGTCTCTAACGCACTCAGACTCTCAGACACAAAGACGCTCAGACACTCAGAATCTCAGACGCTCAGACACTCAGACTCTCAGACACTCAGACTCTCAGTCTCTCAGACTCTCAGACCGTCAGACACTCAGTCTCTCAGACACAAAGACTCTCAGACACTCAGACACTCAGTCTCTTCGTCTCTCAGACTCTCACACACTCTGAGTCTCAGACTCTCAGAATCTCAGTCTCTCAGTCTCTCAGTCTTTCAGTCTCTCAGACACTCATACATTCATACACTCAGACACTCAGACTCTCAGACTCTCAGACTCTCAGACTCTCAGACACTCAGACTCTCAGAAACTCAGACTCTCAGACACTCAGACTCTCAGACATTCAGACTCTCGACACTCAGAATTTCAGACACTCAGACTCTCAGGCACTCAGACTCTCAGACTCTCAGACACTAAGTCTCTCAGACTCTCAGACTCTCGGACTCTCATACACTCAGACACTCAGACTCTCAGGCACTCAGACTCTCAGACTCTCAGACACTAAGTCTCTCAGACTCTCAGACTCTCGGACTCTCGGACTTTCATACACTCAGACACTCAGACACTCTGACACTCTGACACTCTGACACTCTGACACTCTGACACTCTGACACTCTGACACTCTGACACTCTGACACTCTGACACTCTGACACTCTGACACTCTGACACTCAGACACTCTGACACTCAGACACTCAGTCTCTCAGTCTCTCAGTCTCTCAGTCTCAGTCTCAGTCTCACAGACGGTCAGACACTCAGACGCTCAGACACTCAGACTCTCAGACACTCAGACTATGAGACACTCAGACGGTCATACTCTCAGACTCTCAGACACTCAGAAACATAGACTCTTAGACAGTCAGACACTCATTCTCTCACACTCAGACACTCAGACACTCAGTCTCTCAGTCTCTCAGACACTCAGACACTCAGTCTCTAAGACACTCAGACTCTCAGACACAAAGACTCTCAGACACTCAGAATCTCAGACTCTCAGTCTCTCAGTCTCTCAGACACTCATACACTCAGGCACCCAGACACTCAGACTCTCAGACTCTCAGACTCTCAGACTCTCAAACTCTCAAACTCTCAAACTCTCAGTCTCTCAGACTCTCAGACACTCAGACATTCAGACTCTCGACACTCAGAATTTCAGACACTCAGACTCTCAGGCACTCAGACTCTCAGACTCTCAGACACTAAGTCTCTCAGACTCTCAGACTCTCAGACTCTCGGACTTTCATACACTCAGACACTCTGACACTCTGACACTCTGACACTCTGACACTCTGACACTCTGACACTCTGACACTCTGACACTCTGACACTCTGACACTCTGACACTCTGACACTCTGACACTCTGACACTCAGACACTCTGACACTCAGACACTCAGACACTCAGACACTCAGTCTCTCAGTCTCTCAGTCTCTCAGTCTCTCAGTCTCAGTCTCAGTCTCACAGACGGTCAGACACTCAGACGCTCAGACACTCAGACACTCAGACACTCAGACTATGAGACACTCAGACGGTCATACTCTCAGACTCTCAGACACTCAGAAACATAGACTCTTAGACACTCAGACACTCATTCTCTCACACTCAGACACTCAGACACTCAGTCTCTCAGTCTCTCAGTCTCTCAGACACTCAGACACTCAGACACTCAGTCTCTAAGACACTCAGACTCTCAGACACAAAGACTCTCAGACACTCAGAATCTCAGTCTCTCAGTCTCTCAGACCCTCAGACACTCAGTCTCTCAGACACTCAGTCACTCAGACACTCAGTCTCTCATTCTCTCAGTCTCTCAGTCTTAGTCTCTCAGACACTCAGACACTCAGTCTCTAACACACTCAGACTCTCAGACACAAAGACGCTCAGACACTCAGTCTCTCAGTCTCTCAGACACTCATACACTCAGACACCCAGACACTCAGACTCTCAGACTCTCAGACTCTCAAACTCTCAAACTCTCAAACTCTCAGTCTCTCAGACTCTCAGACACTCAGACACTCAGACACTCAGATACTCAGACACTGAGTCTCTCAGTCTGTCAGACACTCAGACACTCAGAAATTATGTCTCTCAGACACACAGACTCTCAGACACTCAGAATCTCAGACTCTCAGACACTCAGACTCTCAGACACTCAGACTCTCAGACCCTCAGACACTCAGTCTCTCAGACACTCAGACTCTCAGACACTCAGATACTCAGTCGCTCCGTCTCTCAGACTCTCACACACACAGAGTCTCAGACTCTCAGTCTCTCAGACACTCAGACTCTCAGACACAAAGTCTCTCAGACACTCAGTCTCTCAGACTCTCAGACCGTCAGACACTCAGTCTCTCAGACACAAAGACTCTCAGACACTCAGACACTCAGTCTCTTCGTCTCTCAGACTCTCACACACTCTGAGTCTCAGACTCTCAGAATCTCAGTCTCTCAGTCTTTCAGTCTCTCAGACACTCATACATTGATACACTCAGACACTCAGACTCTCAGACTCTCAGACTCTCAGACTCTCAGACTCTCAGACACTCAGACTCTCAGAAACTCAGACTCTCAGACACTCAGACTCTCAGACATTCAGACTCGCGACACTCAGAATTTCAGACACTCAGACTCTCAGGCACTCAGACTCTCAGACTCTCAGACACTAAGTCTCTCAGACTCTCAGACTCTCGGACTCTCATACACTCAGACACTCAGACGCTCAGACACTCTGACACTCAGACACTCTGACACTCTGACACTCTGACACTCTGACACTCTGACACTCTGACACTCTGACACTCAGACACTCAGACACTCAGTCTCTCAGTCTCAGTCTCTCAGTCTCACAGACACTCAGACACTCAGACACTCAGACACTCAGACGCTCAGACACTCAGACACTCAGACGCTCAGACACTCAGACTATGAGTCACTCAGACGGTCATACTCTCAGACTCTCAGACACTCAGAAACATAGACTCTTAGACACTCAGACACTCATTCTCTCACACTCAGACACTCAGACACTCAGTCTCTCAGTCTCTCAGACACTCAGACACTCATTCTCTAAGACACTCAGACTCTCAGACACAAAGACTCTCAGACACTCAGAATCTCAGACTCTCAGTCTCTCGGTCTCTCAGACACTCATACACTCAGGCACCCAGACACTCAGACTCTCAGACTCTCAGACTCTCAAACTCTCAAACTCTCAAACTCTCAGTCTCTCAGACTCTCAGACACTCAGACATTCAGACTCTCGACACTCAGAATTTCAGACACTCAGACTCTCAGGCACTCAGACTCTCAGACTCTCAGACACTAAGTCTCTCAGACTCTCAGACTCTCAGACTCTCGGACTTTCATACACTCAGACACTCAGACGCTCTGACACTCTGACACTCTGACACTCTGACACTCTGACACTCTGACACTCTGACACTCTGACACTCTGACACTCTGACACTCTGACACTCTGACACTCTGACACTCAGACACTCAGTCTCTCAGTCTCTCAGTCTCTCAGTCTCAGTCTCAGTCTCACAGACGGTCAGACACTCAGACGCTCAGACACTCAGACACTCAGACACTCAGACTATGAGACACTCAGACGGTCATACTCTCAGACTCTCAGACACTCAGAAACATAGACTCTTAGACACTCAGACACTCATTCTCTCACACTCAGACACTCAGACACTCAGTCTCTCAGTCTCTCAGTCTCTCAGACACTCAGACACTCAGTCTCTAAGACACTCAGACTCTCAGACACAAAGACTCTCAGACACTCAGAATCTCAGACTCTCACACACTCAGACTCTCAGACTCTCAGTCTCTCAGTCTCTCAGACACTCATACACTCAGACACTCAGACACTCAGACACTCAGACACTCAGACACTCAGACACTCAGACACTCAGACACTCAGACACTCAGTCTCTCAGACACTCAGACACTCAGTCTCTAAGACACTCAGACTCTCAGACACTCAGACTCTCAGACCCTCAGACACTCAGTCTCTCAGACACTCAGACTCTCAGACACTCAGATACTCAGTCGCTCCGTCTCTCAGACTCTCACACACACAGAGTCTCAGACTCTCAGTCTCTCAGACACTCAGACTCTCAGACACAAAGTCTCTCAGACACTCAGTCTCTCAGACTCTCAGACCGTCAGACACTCAGTCTCTCAGACACAAAGACTCTCAGACACTCAGACACTCAGTCTCTTCGTCTCTCAGACTCTCACACACTCTGAGTCTCAGACTCTCAGAATCTCAGTCTCTCAGTCTTTCAGTCTCTCAGACACTCATACATTGATACACTCAGACACTCAGACTCTCAGACTCTCAGACTCTCAGACTCTCAGACACTCAGAATCTCAGAAACTCAGACTCTCAGACACTCAGACTCTCAGACATTCAGACTCTCGACACTCAGAATTTCAGACACTCAGACTCTCAGGCACTCAGACTCTCAGACTCTCAGACACTAAGTCTCTCAGACTCTCAGACTCTCGGACTCTCATACACTCAGACACTCAGACGCTCAGACACTCTGACACTCAGACACTCTGACACTCTGACACTCTGACACTCTGACACTCTGACACTCTGACACTCAGACACTCAGACACTCAGTCTCTCAGTCTCAGTCTCTCAGTCTCACAGACACTCAGACACTCAGACACTCAGACACTCAGACGCTCAGACACTCAGACACTCAGACACTCAGACACTCAGACTATGAGTCACTCAGACGGTCATACTCTCAGACTCTCAGACACTCAGAAACATAGACTCTTAGACACTCAGACACTCATTCTCTCACACTCAGACACTCAGACACTCAGTCTCTCAGTCTCTCAGACACTCAGACACTCATTCTCTAAGACACTCAGACTCTCAGACACAAAGACTCTCAGACACTCAGAATCTCAGACTCTCAGTCTCTCGGTCTCTCAGACACTCATACACTCAGGCACCCAGACACTCAGACTCTCAGACTCTCAGACTCTCAAACTCTCAAACTCTCAAACTCTCAGTCTCTCAGACTCTCAGACACTCAGACATTCAGACTCTCGACACTCAGAATTTCAGACACTCAGACTCTCAGGCACTCAGACTCTCAGACTCTCAGACACTAAGTCTCCCAGACTCTCAGACTCTCAGACTCTCGGACTTTCATACACTCAGACACTCAGACGCTCTGACACTCTGACACTCTGACACTCTGACACTCTGACACTCTGACACTCTGACACTCTGACACTCTGACACTCTGACACTCTGACACTCTGACACTCTGACACTCTGACACTCAGACACTCAGACACTCAGTCTCTCAGTCTCTCAGTCTCTCAGTCTCAGTCTCAGTCTCACAGACGGTCAGACACTCAGACGCTCAGACACTCAGACACTCAGACACTCAGACTATGAGACACTCAGACGGTCATACTCTCAGACTCTCAGACACTCAGAAACATAGACTCTTAGACACTCAGACACTCATTCTCTCACACTCAGACACTCAGACACTCAGTCTCTCAGTCTCTCAGTCTCTCAGACACTCAGACACTCAGTCTCTAAGACACTCAGACTCTCAGACACAAAGACTCTCAGACACTCAGAATCTCAGACTCTCACACACTCAGACTCTCAGACTCTCAGTCTCTCAGTCTCTCAGACACTCATACACTCAGACACTCAGACACTCAGACACTCAGACACTCAGACACTCAGACACTCAGACACTCAGTCTCTCAGACACTCAGACACTCAGTCTCTAAGACACACAGACTCTCAGACACAAAGACTCTCAGACACTCAGACTCTCAGTCTCTCAGACTCTCAGACCCTCAGACACTCAGTCTCTCAGACACTCAGTCACTCAGACACTCAGTCACTCAGACACTCAGTCTCTCAGTCTCTCAGTCTTAGTCTCTCAGACACTCAGACACTCAGTCTCTAACACACTCAGACTCTCAGACACAAAGACGCTCAGACACTCAGTCTCTCAGTCTCTCAGACACTCATACACTCAGACACCCAGACACTCAGACTCTCAGACTCTCAAACTCTCAAACTCTCAAACTCTCAGTCTCTCAGACTCTCAGACACTCAGACACTCAGATACTCAGACACTGAGTCTCTCAGTCTGTCAGACACTCAGACACTCAGAAATTATGTCTCTCAGTCACACAGACTCTCAGACACTCAGAAACTCAGACTCTCAGACACTCAGACACTCAGTCTCTCAGACACTCAGACTCTCAGACACTCAGATACTCAGTCGCTCCGTCTCTCAGACTCTCACACACACAGAGTCTCAGACTCTCAGTCTCTCAGACACTCAGACTCTCAGACACAAAGTCTCTCAGACACTCAGAATCTCAGACTCTCAGACACTCAGACACTCAGACTCTCGGACACTCAGACTCTCAGACTCTCAGACTCTCAGTCTCTCAGTCTCTCAGACACTCATACACTCAGACACTCAGATACTCAGACACTCAGTCTCTCAGTCTGTCAGAAACTCAGACACTCAGAAATTATGTCTCTCAGACACACAGACACTCAGACACTCAGACTCTCAGACGCTCAGACAATAAGTCTCTGAGACTCTCAGACACTCAGACACTCAGACACTGACTCTCACAGTCTTTCAGACTCTCAGACACTCAGACACTCAGACACTCAGACACTCACTCAGACACTCAGACACTCAGACACTCAGTCTCTCAGACACTCAGTCTCACAGACACTCAGTCTCTCAGACACTCGTTCTCTCAGACACTTGTTCTCTCAGACAAACGTTCTCTCAGACACTCATTCTCTCAGACACTCAGTCTCTCAGACACTCAGTCTCTCAGAAACTCAGTCTCTCAGACACTCAGTCTCTCAGACATTCAGTCTCTCTGACACTCAGTCTCTCTGACACTCAGTCTCTCTGACACTCAGTCTCTCTGACACTCAGTTTCTCTGACATTCAGTCTCTCTGACACTCAGACTCTCAGACTCTCTACTCTCAGACACTCAAACACTCAGACACTCAGACTCTCAGACTCTCAGACTCTCAGACTCTGAGACACTCAGACACTCAGACACTCATTCTCTAAGACCCTCAGACTCTCAGACAGTCAGACACTCAGATACTCAGACTCTCAGACATTCAGACTCTCAGACACTCAGGCTTTCAGACACTCAGACTCTCAGGCACTCAGACTCTCAGAAACTCAGTCTCTCAGTCTCACAGACACTCAGACACACAGACTATTAGACACTCAGACGCTCATACTCTAAGACTCTCAGACACTCAGATACTCAGACTCTCAGACACTCAGACACTCAGTCTCTCAGTCTCTCAGACACTCAGACACTCAGACACTCAGACACTCAGACACTCAGTCTCTCAGACACTCAGACACTCAGACACTCAGACACTCAGTCTCTAAGACACTCAGACTCTCAGACACAAAGACTCTCAGACACTGAGAATCTCAGTCTCTCAGACACTCAGACACTCAGACTCCCAGACACTCAGACTCTCAGTCTCTCAGACTCTCAGACCCTCAGTCTCTCAGACACTCAGACTCTCAGTCACTCAGACACTCAGTCTCTCCGTCTCTCAGACTCTCACACACTCAGAGTCTCAGACTCTCAGACTCTCAGTCTCTCAGTCTCTCAGTCTGTCAGACACTCATACACTCAGACACTCAGACACTCATACTCTCAGACTCTCAGACACTAAGACTCTCAGACACTCAGACTCTCAGAAATTCAGACTCTTAGGCACTCAGACTCTCAGACTCTCAAACACTAAGTCTCTCAGATTCTCAGACTCTCAGACACTCAGACTCACAGACTCTCAGACACTCAGACACTCAGACACTCAGACACTCAGACACTCAGACACTCAGACACTCAGACACTCAGACACTCAGACACTCAGTCTCTCAGTCTCACAAACACTCAGACACTCAGACTATGAGACACTCAGACGCTCATACTCTACAACTCTCAGACACTCAGAAACACAGACTCTCAGACACTCAGACACTCAGTCTCTCAGACACTCAGACACTCAAACACTCAGACACTCAGACACTCAGACATTCAGACACTCAGACACTCAATCTCTCAGACACTCAGACACTCAGTCTCTAACACACTCAGACTCTCAGACACAAAGACGCTCAGACACTCAGTCTCTCAGTCTCTCAGACACTCATACACTCAGACACCCAGACACTCAGACTCTCAGACTCTCAAACTCTCAAACTCTCAAACTCTCAGTCTCTCAGACTCTCAGACACTCAGACACTCAGACACTCAGACACTCAGATACTCAGACACTGAGTCTCTCAGTCTGTCAGACACTCAGACACTCAGAAATTATGTCTCTCAGTCACACAGACTCTCAGACACTCAGAAACTCAGACTCTCAGACACTCAGACTCTCAGACACTCAGACTCTCAGACCCTCAGACACTCAGTCTCTCAGACACACAGACTCTCAGACACTCAGATACTCAGTCGCTCCGTCTCTCAGACTCTCACACACACAGAGTCTCAGACTCTCAGTCTCTCAGACACTCAGACTCTCAGACACAAAGTCTCTCAGACACTCAGAATCTCAGACTCTCAGACACTCAGACACTCAGACTCTCGGACACTCAGACTCTCAGACTCTCAGACTCTCAGTCTCTCAGTCTCTCAGACACTCATACACTCAGACACTCAGATACTCAGACACTCAGTCTCTCAGTCTGTCAGAAACTCAGACACTCAGAAATTATGTCTCTCAGACACACAGACACTCAGACACTCAGACTCTCAGATGCTCAGACAATAAGTCTCTCAGACTCTCAGACACTCAGACACTCAGACACTGACTCTCACAGTCTTTCAGACTCTCAGACACTCAGACACTCAGACACTCAGACACTCAGACACTCAGACACTCACTCAGACACTCAGACACTCAGACACTCAGTCTCTCAGACACTCAGTCTCTCAGACACTCAGTCTCTCAGACACTCGTTCTCTCAGACACTCGTTCTCTCAGACAAACGTTCTCTCAGACACTCATTCTCTCAGACACTCAGTCTCTCAGACACTCAGTCTCTCAGAAACTCAGTCTCTCAGACACTCAGTCTCTCAGACATTCAGTCTCTCTGACACTCAGTCTCTCTGACACTCAGTTTCTCTGACATTCAGTCTCTCTGACACTCAGACTCTCAGACTCTCTACTCTCAGACACTCAAACACTCAGACACTCAGAATCTCAGACTCTCAGACTCTCAGACTCTGAGACACTCAGACACTCAGACACTCATTCTCTAAGACCCTCAGACTCTCAGACAGTCAGACACTCAGATACTCAGACTCTCAGACATTCAGACTCTCAGACACTCAGGCTTTCAGACACTCAGACTCTCAGGCACTCAGACTCTCAGAAACTCAGTCTCTCAGTCTCACAGACACTCAGACACACAGACTATTAGACACTCAGACGCTCATACTCTAAGACTCTCAGACACTCAGATACTCAGACTCTCAGACACTCAGACACTCAGTCTCTCAGTCTCTCAGACACTCAGACACTCAGACACTCAGACACTCAGACACTCAGTCTCTCAGACACTCAGACACTCAGACACTCAGACACTCAGTCTCTAAGACACTCAGACTCTCAGACACAAAGACTCTCAGACACTGAGAATCTCAGTCTCTCAGACACTCAGACACTCAGACTCCCAGACACTCAGACTCTCAGTCTCTCAGACTCTCAGACCCTCAGTCTCTCAGACACTCAGACTCTCAGTCACTCAGACACTCAGTCTCTCCGTCTCTCAGACTCTCACACACTCAGAGTCTCAGACTCTCAGACTCTCAGTCTCTCAGTCTCTCAGTCTGTCAGACACTCATACACTCAGACACTCAGACACTCATACTCTCAGACTCTCAGACACTAAGACTCTCAGACACTCAGACTCTCAGAAATTCAGACTCTTAGGCACTCAGACTCTCAGACTCTCAAACACTAAGTCTCTCAGATTCTCAGACTCTCAGACACTCAGACTCACAGACTCTCAGACACTCAGACACTCAGACACTCAGACACTCAGACACTCAGACACTCAGACACTCAGACACTCAGACACTCAGTCTCTCAGTCTCACAAACACTCAGACACTCAGACTATGAGACACTCAGACGCTCATACTCTAAGACTCTCAGACACTCAGAAACACAGACTCTCAGACACTCAGACACTCAGTCTCTCAGACACTCAGACACTCAAACACTCAGACACTCAGACACTCAGACACTCAGACACTCAATCTCTCAGACACTCAGACACTCAGTCTCTAAGACACACAGACTCTCAGACACAAAGACTCTCAGTCTCTCAGACACTCAGTCTCTCCGTCTCTCAGACTCTCACACACTCAGAGTCTCAGACTCTCAGACTCTCAGTCTCTCAGTCTCTCAGTCTGTCAGACACTCATACACTCAGACACTCAGACACTCAGACTCTCAGACTCTCAGACACTCAGACTCTCAGACACTCAGACTCTCAGAAATTCAGACTCTTAGGCACTCAGACTCTCAGACTCTCAAACACTAAGTCTCTCAGACTCTCAGACTCTCAGACACTCAGACTCTCGGACTCTCACACACTCAGACTCACAGACTCTCAGACATTCAGACACTCAGACACTCAGACACTCAGACACTCAGACACTCAGACACTCAGACACTCAGACACTCAGTCTCTCAGTCTCACAAACACTCAGACACTCAGACTATGAGACACTCAGACACTCATACTCTAAGACTCTCAGACACTCAGAAACACAGACTCTCAGACACTCAGACACACAGTCTCTCAGACACTCAGACACTCAAACACTCAGACACTCAGACACTCAGACACTCAGACACTCAGACACTCAGACACTCAGTCTCTCAGACACTCAGACACTCAGACACTCAGTCTCTAAGACACACAGACTCTCAGACACAAAGACTCTCAGACACTCAGACTCTCAGTCTCTCAGACTCTCAGTCTCTCAGACTCTCAGACCCTCAGACACTCAGTCTCTCAGACACTCAGTCACTCAGACACTCAGTCTCTCAGTCTCTCAGTCTTAGTCTCTCAGACACTCAGACACTCAGTCTCTAACGCACTCAGACTCTCAGACACAAAGACGCTCAGACACTCAGAATCTCAGACGCTCAGACACTCAGACTCTCAGACACTCAGACTCTCAGTCTCTCAGACTCTCAGACCGTCAGACACTCAGTCTCTCAGACACAAAGACTCTCAGACACTCAGACACTCAGTCTCTTCGTCTCTCAGACTCTCACACACTCTGAGTCTCAGACTCTCAGAATCTCAGTCTCTCAGTCTCTCAGTCTTTCAGTCTCTCAGACACTCATACATTCATACACTCAGACACTCAGACTCTCAGACTCTCAGACTCTCAGACTCTCAGACTCTCAGACACTCAGACTCTCAGAAACTCAGACTCTCAGACACTCAGACTCTCAGACACTCAGACTCTCAGACATTCAGACTCTCGACACTCAGAATTTCAGACACTCAGACTCTCAGGCACTCAGAATCTCAGACTCTCAGACACTAAGTCTCTCAGACTCTCAGACTCTCAGACTCTCGGACTCTCATACACTCAGACACTCAGACGCTCAGACACTCAGACACTCAGACACTCTGACACTCTGACACTCTGACACTCTGACAATCTGACACTCAGACACTCAGACACTCTGACACTCTGACACTCTGACACTCTGACACTCTGACACTCTGACACTCTGACACTCAGACACTCAGACACTCAGACACTCAGTCTCTCAGTCTCAGTCTCTCAGTCTCACAGACACTCAGACACTCAGACACTCAGACGCTCAGACACTCAGACACTCAGACACTCAGACACTCAGACTATGAGTCACTCAGACGGTCATACTCTCAGACTCTCAGACACTCAGAAACATAGACTCTTAGACACTCAGACACTCATTCTCTCACACTCAGACACTCAGACACTCAGTCTCTCAGTCTCTCAGTCTCTCAGACACTCAGACACTCAGTCTCTAAGACACTCAGACTCTCAGACACAAAGACTCTCAGACACTCAGAATCTCAGACTCTCAGTCTCTCAGTCTCTCAGACACTCATACACTCAGGCACCCAGACACTCAGACTCTCAGACTCTCAGACTCTCAGACTCTCAGACTCTCAAACTCTCAAACTCTCAAACTCTCAGTCTCTCAGACTCTCAGACACTCAGACATTCAGACTCTCGACACTCAGAATTTCAGACACTCAGACTCTCAGGCACTCAGACTCTCAGACTCTCAGACACTAAGTCTCTCAGACTCTCAGACTCTCAGACTCTCGGACTTTCATACACTCAGACGCTCAGACGCTCAGACACTCTGACACTCTGACACTCTGACACTCTGACACTCTGACACTCTGACACTCTGACACTCTGACACTCTGACACTCTGACACTCTGACACTCTGACACTCTGACACTCAGACACTCAGACACTCAGACACTCAGTCTCTCAGTCTCTCAGTCTCAGTCTCAGTCTCACAGACGGTCAGACACTCAGACGCTCAGACACTCAGACACTCAGACACTCAGACTATAAGACACTCAGACGGTCATACTCTCAGACTCTCAGACACTCAGAAACATAGACTCTTAGACACTCAGACACTCATTCTCTCACACTCAGACACTCAGACACTCAGTCTCTCAGTCTCTCAGTCTCTCAGACACTCAGACACTCAGTCTCTAAGACACTCAGACTCTCAGACACAAAGACTCTCAGACACTCAGAATCTCAGACTCTCACACACTCAGACTCTCAGACTCTCAGTCTCTCAGTCTCTCAGACACTCATACACTCAGACACTCAGAAACTCAGACACTCAGACACTCAGACACTCAGACACTCAGACACTCAGTCTCTCAGACACTCAGACACTCAGTCTCTAAGACACACAGACTCTCAGACACAAAGACTCTCAGACACAAAGACTCTCAGTCTCTCAGACTCTCAGACCCTCAGACACTCAGTCTCTCAGACACTCAGTCACTCAGACACTCAGACACTCAGTCTCTCAGTCTCTCAGTCTTAGTCTCTCAGACACTCAGACACTCAGTCTCTAACACACTCAGACTCTCAGACACAAAGACGCTCAGACACTCAGTCTCTCAGTCTCTCAGACACTCATACACTCAGACACCCAGACACTCAGACTCTCAGACTCTCAGACTCTCAAACTCTCAAACTCTCAAACTCTCAGTCTCTCAGACTCTCAGACACTCAGACACTCAGACACTCAGATACTCAGACACTGAGTCTCTCAGTCTGTCAGACACTCAGAGACTCAGAAATTATGTCTCTCAGACACACAGACTCTCAGACACTCAGAATCTCAGAGTCTCAGACACTCAGACTCTCAGACACTCAGACTCTCAGACCCTCAGACACTCAGTCTCTCAGACACTCAGAATCTCAGACTCTCAGACACTCAGACACTCAGACTCTCGGACACTCAGACTCTCAGACTCTCAGACTCTCAGTCTCTCAGTCTCTCAGACACTCATACACTCAGACACTCAGATACTCAGACACTCAGTCTCTCAGTCTGTCAGAAACTCAGACACTCAGAAATTATGTCTCTCAGACACACAGACACTCAGACACTCAGACTCTCAGATGCTCAGACAATAAGTCTCTCAGACTCTCAGACACTCAGACACTCAGACACTGACTCTCACAGTCTTTCAGACTCTCAGACACTCAGACACTCAGACACTCAGACACTCAGACACTCAGACACTCACTCAGACACTCAGACACTCAGACACTCAGTCTCTCAGACACTCAGTCTCTCAGACACTCAGTCTCTCAGACACTCGTTCTCTCAGACACTCGTTCTCTCAGACAAACGTTCTCTCAGACACTCATTCTCTCAGACACTCAGTCTCTCAGACACTCAGTCTCTCAGAAACTCAGTCTCTCAGACACTCAGTCTCTCAGACATTCAGTCTCTCTGACACTCAGTCTCTCTGACACTCAGTTTCTCTGACATTCAGTCTCTCTGACACTCAGACTCTCAGACTCTCTACTCTCAGACACTCAAACACTCAGACACTCAGAATCTCAGACTCTCAGACTCTCAGACTCTGAGACACTCAGACACTCAGACACTCATTCTCTAAGACCCTCAGACTCTCAGACAGTCAGACACTCAGATACTCAGACTCTCAGACATTCAGACTCTCAGACACTCAGGCTTTCAGACACTCAGACTCTCAGGCACTCAGACTCTCAGAAACTCAGTCTCTCAGTCTCACAGACACTCAGACACACAGACTATTAGACACTCAGACGCTCATACTCTAAGACTCTCAGACACTCAGATACTCAGACTCTCAGACACTCAGACACTCAGTCTCTCAGTCTCTCAGACACTCAGACACTCAGACACTCAGACACTCAGACACTCAGTCTCTCAGACACTCAGACACTCAGACACTCAGACACTCAGTCTCTAAGACACTCAGACTCTCAGACACAAAGACTCTCAGACACTGAGAATCTCAGTCTCTCAGACACTCAGACACTCAGACTCCCAGACACTCAGACTCTCAGTCTCTCAGACTCTCAGACCCTCAGTCTCTCAGACACTCAGACTCTCAGTCACTCAGACACTCAGTCTCTCCGTCTCTCAGACTCTCACACACTCAGAGTCTCAGACTCTCAGACTCTCAGTCTCTCAGTCTCTCAGTCTGTCAGACACTCATACACTCAGACACTCAGACACTCATACTCTCAGACTCTCAGACACTAAGACTCTCAGACACTCAGACTCTCAGAAATTCAGACTCTTAGGCACTCAGACTCTCAGACTCTCAAACACTAAGTCTCTCAGATTCTCAGACTCTCAGACACTCAGACTCACAGACTCTCAGACACTCAGACACTCAGACACTCAGACACTCAGACACTCAGACACTCAGACACTCAGACACTCAGACACTCAGTCTCTCAGTCTCACAAACACTCAGACACTCAGACTATGAGACACTCAGACGCTCATACTCTAAGACTCTCAGACACTCAGAAACACAGACTCTCAGACACTCAGACACTCAGTCTCTCAGACACTCAGACACTCAAACACTCAGACACTCAGACACTCAGACACTCAGACACTCAATCTCTCAGACACTCAGACACTCAGTCTCTAAGACACACAGACTCTCAGACACAAAGACTCTCAGTCTCTCAGACACTCAGTCTCTCCGTCTCTCAGACTCTCACACACTCAGAGTCTCAGACTCTCAGACTCTCAGTCTCTCAGTCTCTCAGTCTGTCAGACACTCATACACTCAGACACTCAGACACTCAGACTCTCAGACTCTCAGACACTCAGACTCTCAGACACTCAGACTCTCAGAAATTCAGACTCTTAGGCACTCAGACTCTCAGACTCTCAAACACTAAGTCTCTCAGACTCTCAGACTCTCAGACACTCAGACTCTCGGACTCTCACACACTCAGACTCACAGACTCTCAGACATTCAGACACTCAGACACTCAGACACTCAGACACTCAGACACTCAGACACTCAGACACTCAGACACTCAGTCTCTCAGTCTCACAAACACTCAGACACTCAGACTATGAGACACTCAGACACTCATACTCTAAGACTCTCAGACACTCAGAAACACAGACTCTCAGACACTCAGACACACAGTCTCTCAGACACTCAGACACTCAAACACTCAGACACTCAGACACTCAGACACTCAGACACTCAGACACTCAGACACTCAGTCTCTCAGACACTCAGACACTCAGACACTCAGTCTCTAAGACACACAGACTCTCAGACACAAAGACTCTCAGACACTCAGACTCTCAGTCTCTCAGACTCTCAGTCTCTCAGACTCTCAGACCCTCAGACACTCAGTCTCTCAGACACTCAGTCACTCAGACACTCAGTCTCTCAGTCTCTCAGTCTTAGTCTCTCAGACACTCAGACACTCAGTCTCTAACGCACTCAGACTCTCAGACACAAAGACGCTCAGACACTCAGAATCTCAGACGCTCAGACACTCAGACTCTCAGACACTCAGACTCTCAGTCTCTCAGACTCTCAGACCGTCAGACACTCAGTCTCTCAGACACAAAGACTCTCAGACACTCAGACACTCAGTCTCTTCGTCTCTCAGACTCTCACACACTCTGAGTCTCAGACTCTCAGAATCTCAGTCTCTCAGTCTCTCAGTCTTTCAGTCTCTCAGACACTCATACATTCATACACTCAGACACTCAGACTCTCAGACTCTCAGACTCTCAGACTCTCAGACTCTCAGACACTCAGACTCTCAGAAACTCAGACTCTCAGACACTCAGACTCTCAGACACTCAGACTCTCAGACATTCAGACTCTCGACACTCAGAATTTCAGACACTCAGACTCTCAGGCACTCAGAATCTCAGACTCTCAGACACTAAGTCTCTCAGACTCTCAGACTCTCAGACTCTCGGACTCTCATACACTCAGACACTCAGACGCTCAGACACTCAGACACTCAGACACTCTGACACTCTGACACTCTGACACTCTGACAATCTGACACTCAGACACTCAGACACTCTGACACTCTGACACTCTGACACTCTGACACTCTGACACTCAGACTATGAGTCACTCAGACGGTCATACTCTCAGACTCTCAGACACTCAGAAACATAGACTCTTAGACACTCAGACACTCATTCTCTCACACTCAGACACTCAGACACTCAGTCTCTCAGTCTCTCAGTCTCTCAGACACTCAGACACTCAGTCTCTAAGACACTCAGACTCTCAGACACAAAGACTCTCAGACACTCAGAATCTCAGACTCTCAGTCTCTCAGTCTCTCAGACACTCATACACTCAGGCACCCAGACACTCAGACTCTCAGACTCTCAGACTCTCAGACTCTCAGACTCTCAAACTCTCAAACTCTCAAACTCTCAGTCTCTCAGACTCTCAGACACTCAGACATTCAGACTCTCGACACTCAGAATTTCAGACACTCAGACTCTCAGGCACTCAGACTCTCAGACTCTCAGACACTAAGTCTCTCAGACTCTCAGACTCTCAGACTCTCGGACTTTCATACACTCAGACGCTCAGACGCTCAGACACTCTGACACTCTGACACTCTGACACTCTGACACTCTGACACTCTGACACTCTGACACTCTGACACTCTGACACTCTGACACTCTGACACTCTGACACTCTGACACTCAGACACTCAGACACTCAGACACTCAGTCTCTCAGTCTCTCAGTCTCAGTCTCAGTCTCACAGACGGTCAGACACTCAGACGCTCAGACACTCAGACACTCAGACACTCAGACTATAAGACACTCAGACGGTCATACTCTCAGACTCTCAGACACTCAGAAACATAGACTCTTAGACACTCAGACACTCATTCTCTCACACTCAGACACTCAGACACTCAGTCTCTCAGTCTCTCAGTCTCTCAGACACTCAGACACTCAGTCTCTAAGACACTCAGACTCTCAGACACAAAGACTCTCAGACACTCAGAATCTCAGACTCTCACACACTCAGACTCTCAGACTCTCAGTCTCTCAGTCTCTCAGACACTCATACACTCAGACACTCAGAAACTCAGACACTCAGACACTCAGACACTCAGACACTCAGACACTCAGTCTCTCAGACACTCAGACACTCAGTCTCTAAGACACACAGACTCTCAGACACAAAGACTCTCAGACACAAAGACTCTCAGTCTCTCAGACTCTCAGACCCTCAGACACTCAGTCTCTCAGACACTCAGTCACTCAGACACTCAGACACTCAGTCTCTCAGTCTCTCAGTCTTAGTCTCTCAGACACTCAGACACTCAGTCTCTAACACACTCAGACTCTCAGACACAAAGACGCTCAGACACTCAGTCTCTCAGTCTCTCAGACACTCATACACTCAGACACCCAGACACTCAGACTCTCAGACTCTCAGACTCTCAAACTCTCAAACTCTCAAACTCTCAGTCTCTCAGACTCTCAGACACTCAGACACTCAGACACTCAGATACTCAGACACTGAGTCTCTCAGTCTGTCAGACACTCAGAGACTCAGAAATTATGTCTCTCAGACACACAGACTCTCAGACACTCAGAATCTCAGAGTCTCAGACACTCAGACTCTCAGACACTCAGACTCTCAGACCCTCAGACACTCAGTCTCTCAGACACTCAGACTCTCAGACACTCAGATACTCAGTCGATCCGTCTCTCAGGCTCTCACACACACAGAGTCTCAGACTCTCAGTCTCTCAGACACTCAGACTCTCAGACACAAAGTCTCTCAGACACTCAGAATCTCAGACTCTCAGACACTCAGACACTCAGACTCTCGGACACTCAGACTCTCAGACTCTCAGACTCTCAGACTCTCAGACTCTCAGTCTCTCAGTCTCTCAGACACTCAGACACTCAGATACTCAGAAATTATGTCTCTCAGACACACAGACTCTCAGACACTCAGACTCTCAGACGCTCAGACAATAAGTCTCTCAGACTCTCAGACACTCAGACACTCAGACACTGACTCTCACAGTCTTTCAGACTCTCAGACACTCAGACACTCAGACACTCAGACACTCAGACACTCACTCAGACACTCAGACACTCACTCAGACACTCAGACACTCAGACACTCAGTCTCTCAGACACTCAGTCTCTCAGACACTCGTTCTCTCAGACACTCGTTCTCTCAGACAAACGTTCTCTCAGACACTCAGTCTCTCAGACACTCAGTCTCTCAGACACTCAGTCTCTCAGACATTCAGTCTCTCTGACACTCAGTCTCTCTGACATTCAGTCTCTCTGACACTCAGTCTCTCTGACACTCTCTCTCTGACATTCAGTCTCTCTGACACTCAGACTTTCAGACTCTCTACTCTCAGACACTCAAACACTCAGACACTCAGACTCTCAGACTCTCAGACTCTCAGACTCTCAGACTCTGAGACACTCAGACACTCAGACACTCATTCTCTAAGACCCTCAGACTCTCAGACTCTCAGACACTCAGACTCTCATACTCTCAGACATTCAGACTCTCAGACACAAAGACTCTCAGAAACTCAGAATCTCAGACTCTCAGACACTCAGACTCACAGACACTCAGACTCTCAGACACTCAGACACTCAGTGTCTCAGACACTCAGACTCTCAGACACTCAGACACTCAGTCTCTCCATCTCTCAGACTCTCACACACTCAGAGTCTCAGCCTCTCAGTCTCTCAGACACTCAGACACTCATTCTCTAAGATACTCAGACTCTCAGACACAAAGACTTTCAGACACTCAGAATCTCAGACTCTCAGACACTCAGACTCTCGGACACTCAGACTCTCAGACTCTCAGTCTCTCAGTCTCTCAGACACTCATACACTCAGACACTCAGACACTCAGACTCTCAGACTCTCAGACACTCAGACTCTCAAACTCTCAAACTCTCAAAATCTCAGTCTCTCAGACTCTCAGACACTCAGACACTCAGACACTCAGATACTCAGACTCTCAGACTCTCAGTCTCTCAGTCTCTCAGACACTCATACACTCAGACACTCAGACACTCAGACTCTCAGACTCTCAGACACTCAGACTCTCAAACTCTCAAACTCTCAAAATCTCAGTCTCTCAGACTCTCAGACACTCAGACACTCAGACACTCAGATACTCAGACACTCAGTCTCTCAGTCTGTCAGACACTCAGACACTCAGAAATTATGTCTCTCAGACACACAGACGTTCAGACACTCAGACTCTCAGACGCTCAGACACTAAGTCTCTCAGACTCTCAGACACTCAGACACTCAGACACTCAGACACTCAGACACTCAGACATTCAGTCTCTCAGACACTCAGTCTCTCAGACACTCAGTCTCTCAGACACTCAGTCTCTCAGACACTCAGTCTCTCAGACACTCAGTCTCTCAAACACACATTCTCTCAGACACTCAGTCTCTCAGACACTCAGTCTCTCAGACACTCAGTCTCTCTGACACTCAGTCTCTCTGAAACTCAGTCTCTCTGACACTCTGTCTCTCTGACACTCAGTCTCTCTGACACTCAGTCTCTCTGACACTCAGTCTCTCCGACACTCAGTCTCTCTGACATTCAGTGTCTCTGACACTCAGACTCTCAGACTCTCAGACTCTCAGACTCTGAGACACTCAGACACTCAGACACTCATTCTCTAAGACCCTCAGACTCTCAGACTCTCAGACACTCAGACTCTCAGACTCTCAGACACTCAGACTCTCAGACACAAAGACTCTCAGACACAAAGACTCTCAGACACTCAGAATCACAGACTCTCAGACACTCAGACTCTCAGACACTCAGACTCTCAGACCCTCAGACACTCAGTCTCTCAGACACTCAGACTCTCAGACACTCAGACACTCAGACACTCAGACACTCAGTCTCTCCGTCTCTCAGACTCTCACACACTCAGAGTCTCAGACTCTCAGTCTCTCAGACACTCAGACACTCAGTCTCTAAGACACTCAGACTCTCAGACACAAAGACTCTCAGACACTCAGACTCTCAGACACACAGACTCTCAGATTCTTAGACACTCAGACTCTCAGTCTCTCAGACTCTCAGACCCTCAGACACTCAGTCTCTCAGTCTCTCAGTCTCTCAGACACTCATACACTGAGACACTCAGACACTCAGACTCTCAGACTCTCAGACTCTCAGACTCTCAGACTCTCAGACTCTGATACACTCAATCAGACACTCATTCTCTAACACAATCAGACTCTCAAACTCTCAGACACTCACACTCTCAGACTCTCAGCCTCTCAGACACTCAGACTCTCAACTCTCAGTCTCTCAGACTCTCAGACTCTCAGACTCTCAGTCTCTCAGGCACTCAGACTCTCATCTCTCAGTCTCTCAGACTCTCAGTCTCTCTGTCTCTCAGACTCTCACACACTCAGACTCTCAGACTCTCAGACTCTCAGACTCTCAGACACTCAGACTCTCAGACTCTCAGACTCTCAGACACTCAGACACTCAGACACTCAGACACTCAGACTCTCAGTCTCTCAGACACTCAGACACTCAGACACTCAGACTCACAGTCTCTCAGACTCTCAGACTCTCATACACTCAGATGCTCAGACCCTCAGACACTCAGACACTCAGATGCTCAGACACTCAGACACACAGACACTCAGAGTCTCAGACTCTCAGACTCTCAGACACTCATTCTCCCAGACACTCAGACACTCAGTCTCCCAGACACTCAGGCTCTCAGACACGGAGACGCTCAGACATACTGACACTCAGACACTCTGACACTCACACATTAAGTTTCTCAGACACTCAGACACTCACCTCTCAGACACTCAGTCTCCCAGATACTCAGACACTCAGACTATGAGACACTCAGACTCTCAGACACTGAGGCACTCAGACTCTCAGACACTCAGACTCTTAGACTCTCAGACACTAAGTCTCTCAGACTCTCAGACTCTCAGACTCTCAGACACTCAGACTCTCAGACATTCAGACTCTCAGACACTCAGACTCTCTGACACTCAGACTCTCAGACACTCAGACTCTCAGACACTCAGACTCTCAGACACTCAGTGTCTCAGTCTCTCAGACACTGAGACACTCAGACATTCAGATTCTCAGACACTCAGACTCTCAGAAACTCAGACTCTCAGACACTCAGACTCTCAGACTCTCAGACTCTCAGATACTCAGACTCCCAAGACATTCAGACTCTCAGACACTCAGGCTTTCAGACACTGAGACTCTCAGGCACTCAGACTCTCAGAAACGCAGTCTCTCAGTCTCACAGACACTCAGACTCTCAGACACAAAGATTCTCAGACACTCAGAATCTCAGTCTCTCAGACACTCAGACTCTCAGTCTCTCAGACTCTCAGACCCTCAGTCTCTCAGACACTCAGACTCTCAGTCACTCAGACACTCAGACACTCAGTCTCTCCGTCTCTCAGACTCTCACACACTCAGAGTCTCAGACTCTCAGACTCTCTGTCTCTCAGTCTCTCAGTCTCTCAGACACTCATACACTCAGACACTCAGACACTCAGACGCTCAGACGCTCAGACACTCAGTCACTCAGACACTCAGACACTCAGAAACTCATACACTCAGACACTCAAACACTCAGACACCTAGACACTCAGACTCTCAGACACTCAGACACACAGACCCTCAGACACTCAGACACTCAGACACTGTGACACTCAGACACTGTGACACTCAGACACTCAGACTCTCAGACACTCAGACACTCAGGCACTCAGACTCTCAGACGCAAAGAATCTCAGACACTCAGAATCTCAGACTCACAGACACTCAGACTCTCAGTCTCTCAGACCCTCAGTCTCTCAGACACTCAGTCTCTCAGACACTCAGACACTCAGACTATGAGACACTCAGACGGTCATACTCTCAGACTCTCAGACACTCAGAAACATAGACTCTTAGACACTCAGACACTCATTCTCTCACACTCAGACACTCAGACACTCAGTCTCTCAGTCTCTCAGTCTCTCAGACACTCAGACACTCAGTCTCTAAGACACTCAGACTCTCAGACACAAAGACTCTCAGACACTCAGAATCTCAGACTCTCACACACTCAGACTCTCAGACTCTCAGTCTCTCAGTCTCTCAGACACTCATACACTCAGACACCCAGACACTCAGACTCTCAGACTCTCAGACTCTCAAACTCTCAAACTCTCAAACTCTCAGTCTCTCAGACTCTCAGACACTCAGACACTCAGACACTGAGATACTCAGACACTGAGTCTCTCAGTCTGTCAGACACTCAGACACTCAGAAATTATGTCTCTCAGACACACAGACTCTCAGACACTCAGACTCTCAGACTTTCAGACCCTCAGACACTCAGTCTCTCAGACACTCAGACTCTCAGACACTCAGATACTCAGTCGCTCCGTCTCTCAGACTCTCACACACACAGTGTCTCAGACTCTCAGTCTCTCAGACACTCAGACTCTCAGACACAAAGTCTCTCAGACACTCAGAATCTCAGACTCTCAGACACTCAGACACTCAGACTCTCGGACACTCAGACTCTCAGACTCTCAGACTCTCAGACTCTCAGTCTCTCAGTCTCTCAGACACTCATACACTCAGACACTCAGACACTCAGATACTCAGATACTCAGACACTCAGTCTCTCAGTCTGTCAGACACTCAGACACTCAGAAATTATGTCTCTCAGACACACAGACTCTCAGACACTCAGACTCTCAGACGCTCAGACAATAAGTCTCTCAGACTCTCAGACACTCAGACACTCAGACACTGACTCTCACAGTCTTTCAGACTCTCAGACACTCAGACACTCAGACACTCAGACACTCAGTCTCTCAGACACTCAGTCTCTCAGACACTCGTTCTCTCAGACACTCGTTCTCTCAGACAAACGTTCTCTCAGACACTCAGTCTCTCAGACACTCAGTCTCTCAGACACTCATTCTCTCAGACACTCAGTCTCTCAGACACTCAGTCTCTCAGACACTCAGTCTCTCTGACACTCAGTCTCTCTGACACTCAGTCTCTCTGACACTCAGTCTCTCTGACACTCAGTCTCTCTGACACTCAGTCTCTCTGACATTCAGTCTCTCTGACACTCAGACTCTCTACTCTCAGACACTCAGACTCTCAGACTCTCAGACTCTGATACACTCAGACACTCATTCTCTAACACCCTCAGACTCTCAGAATCTCAGACACTCAGACTCTCAGACTCTCAGACACTCAGACTCTCAGACACAAAGACTCTCAGACACAAAGACTCTCAGACACAAAGACTCTCAGACACAAAGACTCTCAGACACTCAGAATCTCAGACTCTCAGACACTCAGACTCTCAGACACTCAGACTCTCAGACCCTCAGACACTCAGTCTCTCAGACACTCAGTCTCTCAGACACTCAGACTCTCAGACACTCAGACTCTCAGACACTCATTCTCTCAGACACACATTCTCTCAGACACTCATTCTCTCAGACACTCAGACTCTCAGACACTCATTCTCTCAACACTCATTCTCTCAGACACACATTCTCTCAGACACTCATTCTCTCAGACACTCATTCTCTCAGACACTCAGTCTCTCTGACACTCAGTCTCTCTGACACTCAGTCTCTCTGACACTCAGTCTCTCTGACACTCAGTCTCTCTGACACTCAGTCTCTCTGACATTCAGTCTCTCTGACACTCAGACTCTCAGACTCTCTACTCTCAGACACTCAAACACTCAGACACTCAGACTCTCAGACTCTCAGACTCTCAGACTCTGAGACACTCAGACACTCAGACACTCATTCTCTAAGACCCTCAGACCCTCAGACTCTCAGACTCTCAGACACTCAGACTCTCAGACTCTCAGTCTCTCAGACACTCAGTCTCTCAAACACACATTCTCTCAGACACTCAGTCTCTCAGACACTCAGTCTCTCTGACACTCATTTTCTGACACTCAGTCTCTCTGACACTCTGTCTCTCTGAAACTCAGTCTCTCTGACACTCAGTCTCTCTGACACTCAGTCTCTCTGACACTCAGTCTCTCAGACTCTGAGACACTCAGACACTCAGACTCTCATTCTCTAAGACCCTCAGACTCTCAGACTCTCAGACACTCAGACTCTCAGACACTCAGTCTCTCAGACACTCAGTCTCTCAGACACTCAGTCTCTCAAACGCACATTCTCTCAGACACTCAGTCTCTCAGACACTCAGTCTCTCTGACACTCAGTTTCTGACACTCAGTCTCTCTGACACTCTGTCTCTCTGAAACTCAGTCTCTCTGACACTCAGTCTCTCTGACACTCAGTCTCTCTGACACTCAGTCTCTCTGACACTCAGTCTCTCTGACACTCAGTCTCTCAGACTCTGAGACACTCAGACACTCAGACTCTCATTCTCTAAGACCCTCAGACTCTCAGACTCTCAGACACTCAGACTCTCAGACACTCAGACACTCGGACACTCAGACACTCAGACACAGAGTCTCTCAGTCTGTCAGACACTCAGACACTCAGAAATTATGTCTCTCAGACACACAGACTCTCAGACACTCAGAATCTCAGACTCTCAGACACTCAGACTCTCAGACACTCAGACTCTCAGACACTCAGACTCTCAGACCCTCAGACACTCAGTCTCTCAGACACTCAGACTCTCAGACACTCAGATACTCAGTCGATCCGTCTCTCAGACTCTCACACACACAGAGTCTCAGACTCTCAGTCTCTCAGACACTCAGACTCTCAGACACAAAGTCTCTCAGACACTCAGAATCTCAGACTCTCAGACACTCAGACACTCAGACTCTCGGACACTCAGACTCTCAGACTCTCAGACTCTCAGTCTCTCAGTCTCTCAGACACTCATACACTCAGACACTCAGATACTCAGACACTCAGTCTCTCAGTCTGCCAGACACTCAGACACTCAGAAATTATGTCTCTCAGACACACAGACTCTCAGACACTCAGACTCTCAGACGCTCAGACAATAAGTCTCTCAGACTCTCAGACACTCAGACACTCAGACACTGACTCTCACAGTCTTTCAGACTCTCAGACACTCAGACACTCAGACACTCAGACACTCAGACACTGACTCTCACAGTCTTTCAGACTCTCAGACACTCAGACACTCAGACACTCAGACACTCAGACGCTCACTCAGACACTCAGACACTCAGACACTCAGTCTCTCAGACACTCAGTCTCTCAGACACTCAGTCTCTCAGACACTCGTTCTCTCAGACAAACGTTCTCTCAGACACTCATTCTCTCAGACACTCAGTCTCTCAGACACTCAGTCTCTCAGACACTCAGTCTCTCAGACACTCAGTCTCTCAGACACTCAGTCTCTCAGACATTCAGTCTCTCTGACACTCAGTCTCTCTGACACTCAGTCTCTCTGACACTCAGTCTCTCTGACACTCAGTCTCTCTGACATTCAGTCTCTCTGACACTCAGACTCTCAGACTCTCTACTCTCAGACACTCAAACACTCAGACATTCAGACACTCAGACACTGACTCTCACAGTCTTTCAGACTCTCAGACACTCAGACACTCAGACACTCAGACACTCAGACACTCACTCAGACACTCTGACACTCAGACACTCAGTCTCTCAGACACTCAGTCTCTCAGACACTCAGTCTCTCAGACACTCAGTCTCTCAGACACTCGTTCTCTCAGACACTCGTTCTCTCAGACAAACGTTCTCTCAGACACTCAGTCTCTCAGACACTCAGTCTCTCAGACACTCAGTCTCTCAGACACTCAGTCTCTCAGACACTCAGTCTCTCAGACACTCAGTCTCTCTGACATTCAGTCTCTCTGACACTCAGTCTCTCTGACACTCAGTCTCTCTGACACTCAGTCTCTCTGACATTCAGTCTCTCTGACACTCAGACTCTCAGACTCTCTACTCTCAGACACTCAGACTCTCAGACTCTCAGACTCTGATACACTCAGACACTCATTCTCTAAGACCCTCAGACTCTCAGAATCTCAGACACTCAGACTCTCAGACTCTCAGACACTCAGACTCTCAGACACAAAGACTCTCAGACACTCAGAATCTCAGACTCTCAGACACTCAGACTCTCAGACACTCAGACTCTCAGACACTCAGACTCTCAGACACTCAGACACTCAGACACTCAGACACTCAGACACTCAGACACTCAGACACTCAGTCTCTCAGACACTCAGTCTCTCAGACACTCAGTCTCTCAGACATTCAGTCTCTCTGACACTCAGTCTCTCTGACACTCAGTCTCTCTGACACTCAGTCTCTCTGACACTCAGTCTCTCTGACATTCAGTCTCTCTGACACTCAGACTCTCAGACTCTCTACTCTCAGACACTCAAACACTCAGACATTCAGACACTCAGACACTGACTCTCACAGTCTTTCAGACTCTCAGACACTCAGACACTCAGACACTCAGACACTCAGACACTCACTCAGACACTCTGACACTCAGACACTCAGTCTCTCAGACACTCAGTCTCTCAGACACTCAGTCTCTCAGACACTCAGTCTCTCAGACACTCGTTCTCTCAGACACTCGTTCTCTCAGACAAACGTTCTCTCAGACACTCAGTCTCTCAGACACTCAGTCTCTCAGACACTCAGTCTCTCAGACACTCAGTCTCTCAGACACTCAGTCTCTCAGACACTCAGTCTCTCTGACATTCAGTCTCTCTGACACTCAGTCTCTCTGACACTCAGTCTCTCTGACACTCAGTCTCTCTGACATTCAGTCTCTCTGACACTCAGACTCTCAGACTCTCTACTCTCAGACACTCAGACTCTCAGACTCTCAGACTCTGATACACTCAGACACTCATTCTCTAAGACCCTCAGACTCTCAGAATCTCAGACACTCAGACTCTCAGACTCTCAGACACTCAGACTCTCAGACACAAAGACTCTCAGACACTCAGAATCTCAGACTCTCAGACACTCAGACTCTCAGACACTCAGACTCTCAGACACTCAGACTCTCAGACACTCAGACACTCAGACACTCAGACACTCAGACACTCAGACACTCAGACACTCAGTCTCTCAGACACTCAGTCTCTCAGACACTCAGTCTCTCAGACACTCAGTCTCTCAAACACACATTCTCTCAGACACTCAGTCTCTCAGACACTCAGTCTCTCTGACACTCAGTTTCTGACACTCAGTCTCTCTGACACTCTGTCTCTCTGAAACTCAGTCTCTCTGACACTCAGTCTCTCTGACACTCAGTCTCTCTGACACTCAGTCTCTCAGACTCTGAGACACTCAGACACTCAGACTCTCATTCTCTAAGACCCTCAGACTCTCAGACTCTCAGACACTCAGACTCTCAGACACTCAGTCTCTCAGACACTCAGTCTCTCAGACACTCAGTCTCTCAGACACTCAGTCTCTCAGACACTCAGTCTCTCAAACACACATTCTCTCAGACACTCAGTCTCTCAGACACTCAGTCTCTCTGACACTCAGTTTCTGACACTCAGTCTCTCTGACACTCTGTCTCTCTGAAACTCAGTCTCTCTGACACTCAGTCTCTCTGACACTCAGTCTCTCTGACACTCAGTCTCTCTGACACTCAGTCTCTCAGACTCTGAGACACTCAGACACTCAGACTCTCATTCTCTAAGACCCTCAGACTCTCAGACTCTCAGACACTCAGACTCTCAGACACTCAGACACTCAGACACTCAGATACTCAGACACTGAGTCTCTCAGTCTGTCAGACACTCAGACACTCAGAAATTATGTCTCTCAGACACACAGACTCTCAGACACTCAGAATCTCAGACTCTCAGACTCTCAGACACTCAGACACTCAGACTCTCGGACACTCAGACTCTCAGACTCTCAGACTCTCAGTCTCTCAGTCTCTCAGACACTCATACACTCAGACACTCAGATACTCAGACACTCAGTCTCTCAGTCTGCCAGACACTCAGACACTCAGAAATTATGTCTCTCAGACACACAGACTCTCAGACACTCAGACTCTCAGACGCTCAGACAATAAGTCTCTCAGACTCGCAGACACTCAGACACTCAGACACTGACTCTCACAGTCTTTCAGACTCTCAGACACTCAGACACTCAGACACTCAGACACTGACTCTCACAGTCTTTCAGACTCTCAGACACTCAGACACTCAGACACTCAGACACTCAGACACTCACTCAGACACTCTGACACTCAGACACTCAGTCTCTCAGACACTCAGTCTCTCAGACACTCAGTCTCTCAGACACTCAGTCTCTCAGACACTCGTTCTCTCAGACACTCGTTCTCTCAGACAAACGTTCTCTCAGACACTCAGTCTCTCAGACACTCAGTCTCTCAGACACTCAGTCTCTCAGACACTCAGTCTCTCAGACACTCAGTCTCTCTGACATTCAGTCTCTCTGACACTCAGTCTCTCTGACACAGTCTCTCTGACACTCAGTCTCTCTGACATTCAGTCTCTCTGACACTCAGACTCTCAGACTCTCTACTCTCAGACACTCAGACTCTCAGACTCTCAGACTCTGATACACTCAGACACTCATTCTCTAAGACCCTCAGACTCTCAGAATCTCAGACACTCAGACTCTCAGACTCTCAGACACTCAGACTCTCAGACACAAAGACTCTCAGACACTCAGAATCTCAGACTCTCAGACAATCAGACTCTCAGACTCTCAGACACTCAGACTCTCAGACCCTCAGACACTCAGTCTCTCAGACACTCAGTCTCTCAGACACTCAGACTCTCAGACACTCAGACTCTCAGACACTCATTCTCTCAGACACACATTCTCTCAGACACTCATTCTCTCAGACACTCAGTCTCTCAGACACTCAGACTCTCAGACACTCATTCTCTCAGACACTCATTCTCTCAGACACACATTCTCTCAGACACTCATTCTCTCAGACACTCATTTTCTCAGACACTCAGTCTCTCTGACACTCAGTCTCTCTGACACTCAGTCTCTCTGACACTCAGTCTCTCTGACACTCAGTCTCTCTGACACTCAGTCTCTCTGACACTCATTCTCTCTGACACTCAGTCTCTCTGACACTCAGTCCCTCTGACACTCAGTCTCTCTGACACTCAGTCTCTCTGACATTCAGTCTCTCTGACACTCAGACTCTCAGACTCTCTACTCTCAGACACTCAAACACTCAGACACTCAGACTCTCAGACTCTCAGACTCTCAGACTCTGAGACACTCAGACACTCAGACACTCATTCTCTAAGACCCTCAGACCATCAGACTCTCAGACTCTCAGACATTCAGACTCTCAGACTCTCAGACATTCAGACTCTCAGACACAAAGACTCTCAGAAACTCAGAATCTCAGACACTCAGGCTCTCAGACTCTCAGACCCTCAGACACTCAGTCTCTCAGACACTCAGACTCTCAGACACTCAGACACTCAGACACTCAGACACTCAGCCTCTCCGTCTCTCAGACTCTCACACACTCAGAGTCTCAGCCTCTCAGTCTCTCAGACACTCAGACACTCAGACACTCAGACACTCAGATACTCAGACACTCAGATACTCAGACACTCAGTCTCTCAGTCTGTCAGACACTCAGACACTCAGAAATTATGTCTCTCAGACACACAGACGTTCAGACACTCAGACACTCAGACACTCAGAAATTATGTCTCTCAGACTCTCAGACACTCAGACACTCAGACACTCAGACACTCAGACACTCAGTCTCTCAGACACTCAGTCTCTCAGACACTCAGTCTCTCAGACACTCAGTCTCTCAGACACTCAGTCTCTCAGACACTCAGTCTCTCAGACACTCAGTCTCTCAGACACTCAGTCTCTCAGACACTCAGTCTCTCTGACACTCAGTCTCTCTGACACTCAGTCTCTCTGACACTCTGTCTCTCTGACACTCTGTCTCTCTGAAACTCAGTCTCTCTGACACTCAGTCTCTCTGACACTCAGTCTCTCAGACTCTGAGACACTCAGACACTCAGACTCTCATTCTCTAAGACCCTCAGACTCTCAGTCTCTCAGACACTCAGACTCTCAGACACTCAGACTCTCAGACACAAAGACTCTCAGACACAAAGACTCTCAGACACTCAGAATCACAGACTCTCAGACACTCAGACTCTCAGACACAGACTCTCAGACCCTCAGACACTCAGTCTCTCAGACTCTCAGACACTCAGACACTCAGACACTCAGACACTCAGACACTCAGACACTCAGTCTCTCCGTCTCTCAGACTCTCACACACTCAGAGTCTCAGACTCTCAGTCTCTCAGACACTCAGACACTCAGTCTCTAAGACACTCAGACTCTCAGACACAAAGACTCTCAGACACTCAGACTCTCAGACACACAGACTCTCAGATTCTTAGACACTCAGACTCTCAGTCTCTCAGACTCTCAGACCCTCAGACACTCAGTCTCTCAGTCTCTCAGTCTCTCAGTCTCTCAGACACTCATACACTGAGACACTCAGACACTCAGACTCTCAGACTCTCAGACTCTCAGACTCTGATACACTCAGACAATCAGACACTCATTCTCTAACACAATCAGACTCTCAAACTCTCAGACACTCAGACTCTCAGCCTCTCAGCCTCTCAGACACTCAGACTCTCAACTCTCAGTCTCTCAGACTCTCAGACTCTCAGACTCTCAGACTCTCAGTCTCTCAGGCACTCAGACTCTCATCTCTCAGTCTCTCAGACTCTCAGTCTCTCTGTCTCTCAGACTCTCACACACTCAGACTCTCAGACTCTCAGACTCTCAGACACTCAGACACTCAGACTCTCAGACTCTCAGACTCTCAGACACTCAGACACTCAGACACTCAGACACTCAGACACTCAGACACTCAGACTCTCAGTCTCTCAGACACTCAGACACTCAGACACTCAGACTCACAGTCTCTCAGACTCTCAGACTCTCATACACTCAGACGCTCAGACTCTCAGACACTCAGACACTCAGACTCTCAGACACTCAGACACACAGACACTCAGACTCTCAGACTCTCAGACTCTCAGACACTCATTCTCCCAGACACTCAGACACTCAGTCTCCCAGACACTCAGACACTCAGACTCTCAGACACTCAGGCTCTCAGACACGGAGACGCTCAGACACTCTGACACTCACACATTAAGTTTCTCAGACACTCAGACACTCACCTCTCAGACACTCAGTCTCCCAGATACTCAGACACTCAGACTATGAGACACTCAGACTCTCAGACACTGAGGCACTCATACTCTCAGACACTCAGACTCTCAGACTCTCAGACACTAAGTCTCTCAGACTCTCAGACTCTCAGACTCTCAGACACTCAGACTCTCAGACATTCAGACTCTCAGACACTCAGACTCTCTGACACTCAGACTCTCAGACACTCAGACTCTCAGACACTCAGACTCTCTGACACTCAGTCTCTCTGACACTCAGTCTCTCTGACACTCAGTCTCTCTGACACTCATTCTCTCTGACACTCAGTCTCTCTGACACTCAGTCCCTCTGACACTCAGTCTCTCTGACACTCAGTCTCTCTGACATTCAGTCTCTCTGACACTCAGACTCTCAGACTCTCTACTCTCAGACACTCAAACACTCAGACACTCAGACTCTCAGACTCTCAGACTCTCAGACTCTGAGACACTCAGACACTCAGACACTCATTCTCTAAGACCCTCAGACCATCAGACTCTCAGACTCTCAGACACTCAGACTCTCAGACTCTCAGACATTCAGACTCTCAGACACAAAGACTCTCAGAAACTCAGAATCTCAGACACTCAGGCTCTCAGACTCTCAGACCCTCAGACACTCAGTCTCTCAGACACTCAGACTCTCAGACACTCAGACACTCAGACACTCAGACACTCAGCCTCTCCGTCTCTCAGACTCTCACACACTCAGAGTCTCAGCCTCTCAGTCTCTCAGACACTCAGACACTCATTCTCTAAGATACTCAGACTCTCAGACACAAAGACTTTCAGACACTCAGAATCTCAGACTCTCAGACACTCAGACTCTCGGACACTCAGACTCTCAGACTCTCAGACTCTCAGTCTCTCAGACACTCATACACTCAGACACTCAGACACTCAGACACTCAGACTCTCAGACTCTCAGACACTCAGACTCTCAAACTCTCAAAATCTCAAAATCTCAGTCTCTCAGACTCTCAGACACTCAGACACTCAGACACTCAGATACTCAGACACTCAGATACTCAGACACTCAGTCTCTCAGTCTGTCAGACACTCAGACACTCAGAAATTATGTCTCTCAGACACACAGACGTTCAGACACTCAGACTCTCAGAGGCTCAGACACTAAGTCTCTCAGACTCTCAGACACTCAGACACTCAGACACTCAGACACTCAGTCTCTCAGACACTCAGTCTCTCAGACACTCAGTCTCTCAGACACTCAGTCTCTCAGACACTCAGTCTCTCAGACACTCAGTCTCTCAGACACTCAGTCTCTCAGACACTCAGTCTCTCAGACACTCAGTCTCTCTGACACTCAGTCTCTCTGACACTCTGTCTCTCTGACACTCTGTCTCTCTGACACTCTGTCTCTCTGAAACTCAGTCTCTCTGACACTCAGTCTCTCTGACACTCAGTCTCTCAGACTCTGAGACACTCAGACACTCAGACTCTCATTCTCTAAGACCCTCAGACTCTCAGTCTCTCAGACACTCAGACTCTCAGACACTCAGACTCTCAGACACAAAGACTCTCAGACACAAAGACTCTCAGACACTCAGAATCACAGACTCTCAGACACTCAGACTCTCAGACACAGACTCTCAGACCCTCAGACACTCAGTCTCTCAGACTCTCAGACACTCAGACACTCAGACACTCAGACACTCAGACACTCAGTCTCTCCGTCTCTCAGACTCTCACACACTCAGAGTCTCAGACTCTCAGTCTCTCAGACACTCAGACACTCAGTCTCTAAGACACTCAGACTCTCAGACACAAAGACTCTCAGACACTCAGACTCTCAGACACACAGACTCTCAGATTCTTAGACACTCAGACTCTCAGTCTCTCAGACTCTCAGACCCTCAGACACTCAGTCTCTCAGTCTCTCAGTCTCTCAGTCTCTCAGTCTCTCAGACACTCATACACTGAGACACTCAGACACTCAGACTCTCAGACTCTCAGACTCTCAGACTCTGATACACTCAGACAATCAGACACTCATTCTCTAACACAATCAGACTCTCAAACACTCAGACACTCAGACTCTCAGCCTCTCAGCCTCTCAGACACTCAGACTCTCAACACTCAGTCTCTCAGACTCTCAGACTCTCAGACTCTCAGACTCTCAGTCTCTCAGGCACTCAGACTCTCATCTCTCAGTCTCTCAGACTCTCAGTCTCTCTGTCTCTCAGACTCTCACACACTCAGACTCTCAGACTCTCAGACTCTCAGACACTCAGACACTCAGACTCTCAGACTCTCAGACTCTCAGACACTCAGACACTCAGACACTCAGACACTCAGACACTCAGACACTCAGACTCTCAGTCTCTCAGACACTCAGACACTCAGACACTCAGACTCACAGTCTCTCAGACTCTCAGACTCTCATACACTCAGACGCTCAGACTCTCAGACACTCAGACACTCAGACTCTCAGACACTCAGACACACAGACACTCAGACTCTCAGACTCTCAGACTCTCAGACACTCATTCTCCCAGACACTCAGACACTCAGTCTCCCAGACACTCAGACACTCAGACTCTCAGACACTCAGGCTCTCAGACACGGAGACGCTCAGACACTCTGACACTCACACATTAAGTTTCTCAGACACTCAGACACTCACCTCTCAGACACTCAGTCTCCCAGATACTCAGACACTCAGACTATGAGACACTCAGACTCTCAGACACTGAGGCACTCAGACTCTCAGACACTCAGACTCTCAGACTCTCAGACACTAAGTCTCTCAGACTCTCAGACTCTCAGACTCTCAGACACTCAGACTCTCAGACATTCAGACTCTCAGACACTCAGACTCTCTGACACTCAGACTCTCAGACACTCAGACTCTCAGACACTCAGACTCTCAGACACTCAGACTCTCAGACACTCAGTGTCTCAGTCTCTCAGACACTGATACACTCAGACATTCAGATTCTCAGACACTCAGACTCTCAGAAACTCAGACACTCAGACACTCAGACACTCAGACTCTCAGATACTCAGACTCCCAGACATTCAGACTCTCAGACACTCAGGCTTCCAGACACTGAGACTCTCAGGCACTCAGACTCTCAGAAACGCAGTCTCTCAGTCTCACAGACACTCAGACTCTCAGACACAAAGATTCTCAGACACTCAGAATCTCAGACTCTCAGACACTCAGACACTCAGACTCTCAGTCTCTCAGACTCTCAGACCCTCAGTCTCTCAGACACTCAGACTCTCAGTCACTCAGACACTCAGACACTCAGTCTCTCCGTCTCTCAGACTCTCACACACTCAGAGTCTCAGACTCTCAGACTCAAAGATTCTCAGACACTCAGAATCTCAGACTCTCAGACACTCAGACACTCAGACTCTCAGTCTCTCAGACTCTCAGACCCTCAGTCTCTCAGACACTCAGACTCTCAGTCACTCAGACACTCAGACACTCAGTCTCTCCGTCTCTCAGACTCTCACACACTCAGAGTCTCAGACTCTCAGACTCTCTGTCTCTCAGTCTCTCAGTCTCTCAGACACTCATACACTCAGACACTCAGACGCTCAGACGCTCAGACGCTCAGACACTCAGTCACTCAGACACTCAGACACTCAGAAACTCATACACTCAGACACTCAGACACCTAGACACTCAGATTCTCAGACACTCAGACACTCAGACCCTCAGACACTCAGACACTCAGACACTGTGACACTCAGACACTGTGACACTCAGACACTCAGACTCTCAGACACTCAGACACTCAGGCACTCAGACTCTCAGACGCAAAGAATCTCAGACACTCAGAATCTCAGACTCTCAGACACTCGGACTCTCAGTCTCTCAGACACTCAGTCTCTCAGACACTCAGTCTCTCAGACACTCAGACACTCAGACACTCAGACACTCAGACTATGTGACACTCAGACGGTCATACTCTCAGACTCTCAGACACTCAGAAACATAGACTCTTAGACACTCAGACACTCATTCTCTCACACTCAGACACTCAGACACTCAGTCTCTCAGTCTCTCAGTCTCTCAGACACTCAGACTCTCAGACACAAAGACTCTCAGACACTCAGAATCTCAGACTCTCACACACTCAGACTCTCAGACTCTCAGTCTCTCAGTCTCTCAGACACTCATACACTCAGACACCCAGACACTCAGACTCTCAGACTCTCAGACTCTCAAACTCTCAAACTCTCAAACTCTCAAACTCTCAGTCTCTCAGACACTCAGACACTCAGATACTCAGACACTGAGTCTCTCAGTCTGTCAGACACTCAGACACTCAGACACTCAGAAATTATGTCTCTCAGACACACAGACTCTCAGACACTCAGAATCTCAGACTCTCAGACACTCAGACTCTCAGACCCTCAGACACTCAGTCTCTCAGACACTCAGACTCTCAGACACTCAGATACTCAGTCGCTCCGTCTCTCAGACTCTCACACACACAGAGTCTCAGACTCTCAGTCTCTCAGACACTCAGACTCTCAGACACAAAGTCTCTCAGACACTCAGAATCTCAGACTCTCAGACACTCAGACACTCAGACTCTCGGACACTCAGACTCTCAGACTCTCAGACTCTCAGTCTCTCAGTCTCTCAGTCTCTCAGACACTCATACACTCAGACACTCAGACACTCAGATACTCAGACACTCAGTCTCTCAGTCTGTCAGACACTCAGACACTCAGAAATTATGTCTCTCAGACACACAGACTCTCAGACACTCAGACTCTCAGACGCTCAGACAATAAGTCTCTCAGACTCTCAGTCACTCAGACACTCAGACACTCAGAAACTCATACACTCAGACACTCAGACACTCAGACACCTAGACACTCAGATTCTCAGACACTCAGACACTCAGACCCTCAGACACTCAGACACTCAGACACTGTGACACTCAGACACTGTGACACTCAGACACTCAGACTCTCAGACACTCAGACACTCAGGCACTCAGACTCTCAGACGCAAAGAATCTCAGACACTCAGAATCTCAGACTCTCAGACACTCAGACTCTCAGTCTCTCAGACCCTCAGTCTCTCAGACACTCAGTCTCTCAGACACTCAGTCTCTCAGACACTCAGACACTCAGACACTCAGACTATGAGACACTCAGACGGTCATACTCTCAGACTCTCAGACACTCAGAAACATAGACTCTTAGACACTCAGACACTCATTCTCTCACACTCAGACACTCAGACACTCAGTCTCTCAGTCTCTCAGTCTCTCAGACACTCAGACTCTCAGACACAAAGACTCTCAGACACTCAGAATCTCAGACTCTCACACACTCAGACTCTGAGACTCTCAGTCTCTCAGTCTCTCAGACACTCATACACTCAGACACCCAGACACTCAGACTCTCAGACTCTCAGACTCTCAAACTCTCAAACTCTCAAACTCTCAAACTCTCAGTCTCTCAGACTCTCAGACACTCAGACACTCAGACACTCAGATACTCAGACACTGAGTCTCTCAGTCTGTCAGACACTCAGACACTCAGACACTCAGAAATTATGTCTCTCAGACACACAGACTCTCAGACACTCAGAATCTCAGACTCTCAGACACTCAGACTCTCAGACCCTCAGACACTCAGTCTCTCAGACACTCAGACTCTCAGACACTCAGATACTCAGTCGCTCCGTCTCTCAGACTCTCACACACACAGAGTCTCAGACTCTCAGTCTCTCAGACACTCAGACTCTCAGACACAAAGTCTCTCAGACACTCAGAATCTCAGACTCTCAGACACTCAGACACTCAGACTCTCGGACACTCAGACTCTCAGACTCTCAGACTCTCAGTCTCTCAGTCTCTCAGTCTCTCAGACACTCATACGCTCAGACACTCAGATACTCAGACACTCAGTCTCTCAGTCTGTCAGACACTCAGACACTCAGAAATTATGTCTCTCAGACACACAGACTCTCAGACACTCAGACTCTCAGACGCTCAGACAATAAGTCTCTCAGACTCTCAGTCACTCAGACACTCAGACACTCAGACACTCAGAAACTCATACACTCAGACACTCAGACACTCAGACACCTAGACACTCAGATTCTCAGACACTCAGACACTCAGACCCTCAGACACTCAGACACTCAGACACTGTGACACTCAGACACTGTGACACTCAGACACTCAGACTCTCAGACACTCAGACACTCAGGCACTCAGACTCTCAGACGCAAAGAATCTCAGACACTCAGAATCTCAGACTCTCAGACACTCAGACTCTCAGTCTCTCAGACCCTCAGTCTCTCAGACACTCAGTCTCTCAGACACTCAGTCTCTCAGACACTCAGACACTCAGACACTCAGACTATGAGACACTCAGACGGTCATACTCTCAGACTCTCAGACACTCAGAAACATAGACTCTTAGACACTCAGACACTCATTCTCTCACACTCAGACACTCAGACACTCAGTCTCTCAGTCTCTCAGTCTCTCAGACACTCAGACTCTCAGACACAAAGACTCTCAGACACTCAGAATCTCAGACTCTCACACACTCAGACTCTCAGACTCTCAGTCTCTCAGTCTCTCAGACACTCATACACTCAGACACCCAGACACTCAGACTCTCAGACTCTCAGACTCTCAAACTCTCAAACTCTCAAACTCTCAAACTCTCAGTCTCTCAGACTCTCAGACACTCAGACACTCAGACACTCAGATACTCAGACACTGAGTCTCTCAGTCTGTCAGACACTCAGACACTCAGACACTCAGAAATTATGTCTCTCAGACACACAGACTCTCAGACACTCAGAATCTCAGACTCTCAGACACTCAGACTCTCAGACCCTCAGACACTCAGTCTCTCAGACACTCAGACTCTCAGACACTCAGATACTCAGTCGCTCCGTCTCTCAGACTCTCACACACACAGAGTCTCAGACTCTCAGTCTCTCAGACACTCAGACTCTCAGACACAAAGTCTCTCAGACACTCAGAATCTCAGACTCTCAGACACTCAGACACTCAGACACTGTGACACTCAGACACTGTGACACTCAGATACTCAGACACTCAGTCTCTCAGTCTGTCAGACACTCAGACACTCAGAAATTATGTCTCTCAGACACACAGACTCTCAGACACTCAGACTCTCAGACGCTCAGACAATAATTCTCTCAGACTCTCAGACACTCAGACACTCAGACACTCAGACTCTCACAGTCTTTCAGACTCTCAGACACTCAGACACTCAGACACTCAGACACTCAGACACTCAGACACTCAGACACTCACTCAGACACTCAGACACTCAGACACTCAGACACTCAGACACTCAGACACTCAGTCTCTCAGACACTCAGTCTCTCAGACACTCAGTCTCTCAGACACTCGTTCTCTCAGACACTCTTTCTCTCAGACAAACGTTCTCTCAGACACTCATTCTCTCAGACACTCAGTCTCTCAGACACTCAGTCTTTCAGACACTCAATCTCTCAGACACTCATTCTCTCAGACACTCAGTCTCTCTGACACTCAGTCTCTCTGACACTCAGTCTCTCTGACACTCAGTCTCTCTGACACTCAGTCTCTCTGACACTCAGTCTCTCTGACATTCAGTCTCTCTGACATTCAGTCTCTCTGACAATCAGACTCTCAGACTCTCTACTCTCAGACACTCAGACTCTCAGACTCTCAGACTCTGATACACTCAGACACTCAGACACTCATTCTCTAAGACCCTCAGACTCTCAGAATCTCAGACACTCAGACTCTCAGACTCTCAGACACTCAGACTCTCAGACACAAAGACTCTCAGACACTCAGTCTCTCAGACACTCAGACTCTCAGTCACTCAGACACTCAGACACTCAGTCTCTCCGTCTCTCAGACTCTCACACACTCAGAGTCTCAGACTCTCAGACTCTCTGTCTCTCTGTCTCTCAGACACTCATACACTCAGACACTCAGACACTCAGACACTCAGACGCTCAGACGCTCAGACACTCAGTCACTCAGACACTCAGACACTCAGAAACTCATACACTGAGAAACTCAGACACTCAGCCTCTCAGACACTCAGACTCTCAGACACTCAGACTCTCAGACTCTGAGACACTCAGACACTCAGACACTCATTCTCTAAGACCCTCAGACCCTCAGACTCTCAGACTCTCAGACACTCAGACTCTCAGACTCTCAGACATTCAGACTCTCAGACACAAAGACTCTCAGAAACTCAGAATCTCAGACTCTCAGACACTCAGACTCACAGACACTCAGACTCTCAGACCCTCAGACACTCAGTCTCTCAGACACTCAGACTCTCAGACACTCAGACACTCAGTCTCTCCGTCTCTCAGACTCTCACACACTCAGAGTCTCAGCCTCTCAGTCTCTCAGACACTCAGACACTCAGATACTCAGACACTGAGTCTCTCAGTCTGTCAGACACTCAGACACTCAGACACTCAGAAATTATGTCTCTCAGACACACAGACTCTCAGACACTCAGAATCTCAGACTCTCAGACACTCAGACTCTCAGACCCTCAGACGCTCAGTCTCTCAGACACTCAGACTCTCAGACACTCAGATACTCAGTCGCTCCGTCTCTCAGACTCTCACACACACAGAGTCTCAGACTCTCAGTCTCTCAGACACTCAGACTCTCAGACACAAAGTCTCTCAGACACTCAGAATCTCAGACTCTCAGACACTCAGACACTCAGACTCTCGGACACTCAGACTCTCAGACTCTCAGACTCTCAGTCTCTCAGTCTCTCAGACACTCATACACTCAGACACTCAGACACTCAGATACTCAGACACTCAGTCTCTCAGTCTGTCAGACACTCAGACACTCAGAAATTAGGTCTCTCAGACACACAGACTCTCAGACACTCAGACTCTCAGACGCTCAGACAATAAGTCTCTCAGACTCTCAGTCACTCAGACTCTCAGACACTCAGAAACTCATACACTCAGACACTCAGACACTCAGACACCTAGACACTCAGATTCTCAGACACTCAGACACTCAGACCCTCAGACACTCAGACACTCAGACACTGTGACACTCAGACACTGTGACACTCAGACACTCAGACTCTCAGACACTCAGACACTCAGGCACTCAGACTCTCAGACGCAAAGAATCTCAGACACTCAGAATCTCAGACTCTCAGACACTCAGACTCTCAGTCTCTCAGACCCTCAGTCTCTCAGACACTCAGTCTCTCAGACACTCAGACACTCAGACACTCAGACACTCAGACTATGAGACACTCAGACGGTCATACTCTCAGACTCTCAGACACTCAGAAACATAGACTCTTAGACACTCAGACACTCATTCTCTCACACTCAGACACTCAGACACTCAGTCTCTCAGTCTCTCAGTCTCTCAGACACTCAGACTCTCAGACACAAAGACTCTCAGACACTCAGAATCTCAGACTCTCACACACTCAGACTCTCAGACTCTCAGTCTCTCAGTCTCTCAGACACTCATACACTCAGACACCCAGACACTCAGACTCTCAGACTCTCAGACTCTCAAACTCTCAAACTCTCAAACTCTCAAACTCTCAAACTCTCAGTCTCTCAGACTCTCAGACACTCAGACACTCAGACACTCAGATACTCAGACACTGAGTCTCTCAGTCTGTCAGACACTCAGACACTCAGACACTCAGAAATTATGTCTCTCAGACACACAGACTCTCAGACACTCAGAATCTCAGACTCTCAGACACTCAGACTCTCAGACCCTCAGACACTCAGTCTCTCAGACACTCAGACTCTCAGACACTCAGATACTCAGTCGCTCCGTCTCTCAGACTCTCACACACACAGAGTCTCAGACTCTCAGTCTCTCAGACACTCAGATTCTCAGACACAAAGTCTCTCAGACACTCAGAATCTCAGACTCTCAGACACTCAGACACTCAGACACTGTGACACTCAGACACTGTGACACTCAGATACTCAGACACTCAGTCTCTCAGTCTGTCAGACACTCAGACACTCAGAAATTATGTCTCTCAGACACACAGACTCTCAGACACTCAGACTCTCAGACGCTCAGACAATAATTCTCTCAGACTCTCAGACACTCAGACACTCAGACACTCAGACTCTCACAGTCTTTCAGACTCTCAGACACTCAGACACTCAGACACTCAGACACTCAGACACTCAGACACTCACTCAGACACTCAGACACTCAGACACTCAGACACTCAGACACTCAGTCTCTCAGACACTCAGTCTCTCAGACACTCAGTCTCTCAGACACTCGTTCTCTCAGACACTCTTTCTCTCAGACAAACGTTCTCTCAGACACTCATTCTCTCAGACACTCAGTCTCTCAGACACTCAGTCTTTCAGACACTCAATCTCTCAGACACTCAGTCTCTCAGACACTCAGTCTCTCTGACACTCAGTCTCTCTGACACTCAGTCTCTCTGACACTCAGTCTCTCTGACACTCAGTCTCTCTGACACTCATTCTCTCTGACATTCAGTCTCTCTGACATTCAGTCTCTCTGACACTCAGACTCTCAGACTCTCTACTCTCAGACACTCAGACTCTCAGACTCTCAGACTCTGATACACTCAGACACTCAGACACTCATTCTCTAAGACCCTCAGACTCTCAGAATCTCAGACACTCAGACTCTCAGACTCTCAGACACTCAGACTCTCAGACACAAAGACTCTCAGACACTCAGTCTCTCAGACACTCAGACTCTCAGTCACTCAGACACTCAGACACTCAGTCTCTCCGTCTCTCAGACTCTCACACACTCAGAGTCTCAGACTCTCAGACTCTCTGTCTCTCAGTCTCTCAGACACTCATACACTCAGACACTCAGACACTCAGACACTCAGACGCTCAGACGCTCAGACACTCAGTCACTCAGACACTCAGACACTCAGAAACTCATACACTGAGAAACTCAGACACTCAGACTCTCAGACACTCAGACTCTCAGACACTCAGACTCTCAGACTCTGAGACACTCAGACACTCAGACACTCAGACACTCATTCTCTAAGACCCTCAGACCCTCAGACTCTCAGACTCTCAGACACTCAGACTCTCAGACTCTCAGACATTCAGACTCTCAGACACAAAGACTCTCAGAAACTCAGAATCTCAGACTCTCAGACACTCAGACTCACAGACACTCAGACTCTCAGAACCTCAGACACTCAGTCTCTCAGACACTCAGACTCTCAGACACTCAGACACTCAGACACTCAGTCTCTCCGTCTCTCAGACTCTCACACACTCAGAGTCTCAGCCTCTCAGTCTCTCAGACACTCAGACACTCATTCTCTAAGATACTCAGACTCTCAGACAGAAAGACTTTCAGACACTCAGAATCTCAGACTCTCAGACACTCAGACTCTCGGACACTCAGACTCTCAGACTCTCAGTCTCTCAGTCTCTCAGTCTCTCAGACACTCATACACTCAGACACTCAGACACTCAGACACTCAGACTCTCAGACTCTCAGACACTCAGACTCTCAAACTCTCAAACTCTCAAAATCTCAGTCTCTCAGACTCTCAGACACTCAGACACTCAGACACTCAGATACTCAGACACTCAGATACTCAGACACTCAGTCTCTCAGTCTGTCAGACACTCAGACACTCAGAAATTATGTATCTCAGACACAAAGACGTTCAGACACTCAGACTCTCAGACGCTCAGACACTAGTCTCTCAGACTCTCAGACACTCAGACACACAGACACTCAGACACTCAGACACTCAGACACTCAGACACTCAGTCTCTCTGACACTCAGTCTCTCTGACACTCAGTCTCTCTGACACTCAGTCTCTCTGACACTCAGTCTCTCTGAAACTCAGTCTCTCTGACACTCAGTCTCTCCGACACTCAGTCTCTCTGACATTCAGTGTCTCTGACACTCAGACTCTCAGACTCTCAGACTCTGAGACACTCAGACACTCAGACACTCATTCTCTAAGACCCTCAGACTCTCAGACTCTCAGACACTCAGACTCTCAGACTCTCAGACACTCAGACTCTCAGACACAAAGACTCTCAGACACAAAGACTCTCAGACACTCAGAATCACAGACTCTCAGACACTCAGACTCTCAGACACTCAGACTCTCAGACCCTCAGACACTCTGTCTCACAGACACTCAGACTCTCAGACACTCAGACACTCAGACACTCAGACACTCAGACACTCAGTCTCTCCGTCTCTCAGACTCTCACACACTCAGAGTCTCAGACTCTCACTCTCTCAGACACTCAGACACTCAGTCTCTAAGACACTCAGACTCTCAGACACAAAGACTCTCAGACACTCAGACTCTCAGACACACAGACTTTCAGATTCTTAGACACTCAGACTCTCAGTCTCTCAGACTCTCAGACCCTCAGACACTCAGTCTCTCAGTCTCCCAGTCTCTCAGTCTCTCAGACACTCATACACTGAGACACTCAGACACTCAGACTCTCAGACTCTCAGACTCAGACTCTCAGACTCTGATACACTCAGACAATCAGACACTCATTCTCTAACACAATCAGACTCTCAAACTCTCAGACACTCAGACTCTCAGACTCTCAGACTCTCAGACTCTCAGACTCTCAGACTCTCAGACTCTCAGACTCTCAGTCTCTCAGGCACTCAGACTCTCATCTCTCAGTCTCTCAGACTCTCAGTCTCTCTGTCTCTCAGACTCTCACACACTCAGACTCTCAGACTCTCAGACTCTCAGACACTCAGAAACTCAGACTCTCAGACTCTCAGACTCTCAGACACTCAGACACTCAGACACTCAGACACTTAGCCTCTCAGTCTCTCAGACACTCAGACACTCAGACACTCAGACTCACAGTCTCTCAGACTCTCAGACTCTCATACACTCAGACGCTCAGACTCTCAGACACTCAGAAACTCAGATGCTCAGACACTCAGACACACAGACACTCAGACTCTCAGACTCTCAGACTCTCAGACACTCATTCTCCCAGACACTCAGACACTCAGTCTCCCAGACACTCAGACACTCAGACTCTCAGACACTCAGGCTCTCAGACACGGAGACGCTCAGACATACTGACACTCAGACACTCTGACACTCACACATTAAGTTTCTCAGACACTCAGACACTCACCTCTCAGACACTCAGTCTCCCAGATACTCAGACACTCAGACTATGAGACACTCAGACTCTCAGACACTGAGGCACTCAGACTCTCAGACACTCAGACTCTCAGACTCTCAGACACTAAGTCTCTCAGACTCTCAGACTCTCAGACTCTCAGACACTCAGACTCTCAGACACTCAGACTCTCAGACACTCAGACTCTCAGACACTCAGACTCTCAGACACTCAGACTCTCAGACACTCAGACTCTCAGACACTCAGTGTCTCAGTCGCTCAGACACTGAGACACTCAGACATTCAGATTCTCAGACACTCAGACTCTCAGAAACTCAGACTCTCAGACACTCAGACTCTCAGACACTCAGACTCTCAGATACTCAGACTCCCAGACATTCAGACTCTCAGACACTCAGGCTTTCAGACACTGAGACTCTCAGGCACTCAGACTCTCAGAAACGCAGTCTCTCAGTCTCACAGACACTCAGACTCTCAGACACAAAGATTCTCAGACACTCAGAATCTCAGACTCTCAGACACTCAGACTCTCAGTCTCTCAGACTCTCAGACCCTCAGTCTCTCAGACACTCAGACTCTCAGTCACTCAGACACTCAGACACTCAGACACTCAGTCTCTCCGTCTCTCAGACTCTCACACACTCAGAGTCTCAGACTCTCAGACTCTCTGTCTCTCAGTCTCTCAGTCTCTCAGACACTCATACACTCAGGCACTCAGACACTCAGACACTCAGACACTCAGACGCTCAGACGCTCAGACACTCAGCCACTCAGACACTCAGACACTCAGAAACTCATACACTCAGACACTCAGACACTCAGACACCTAGACACTCAGACTCTCAGACACTCAGACACTCAGACCCTCAGACACTCAGACACTCAGACACTGTGACACTCAGACACTGTGACACTCAGACACTGTGACACTCAGACACTCAGACTCTCAGACACTCAGGCACTCAGACTCTCAGACGCAAAGAATCTCAGACACTCAGAATCTCAGACTCTCACACACTCAGACTCTCAGTCTCTCAGACCCTCAGTCTCTCAGACACTCAGACTATCAGTCACTCAGACACTCAGACACTCAGACTCTCAGACGCAAAGAATCTCAGACACTCAGAATCTCAGACTCTCAGACACTCAGACTCTCAGTCTCTCAGACCCTCAGTCTCTCAGACACTCAGACTCTCAGTCACTCAGACACTCAGACACTCAGTCTCTCCGTCTCTCAGACTCTCACACACTCAGAGTCTCAGACTCTCAGACTCTCAGTCTCTCAGTCTCTCAGTCTCTCAGACACTCATACACTCAGACGCTCAGACGCTCAGACGCTCAGACACTCAGACACTGAGAAACTCAGAAACTCAGAAACTCATACACTCAGACTCTCAGACTCTCAGACTCTCAGACTCTCAGATTCTCAGTCACTCGGACACTCGGACACTCGGACACTCGGACACTCGGACACTCGGACACTCGGACACTCGGACGCTCGGACGCTCGGACGCTCAGACGCTCAGACGCTCAGACACTCAGACTCTCAGACACTCAGACACTCATTCTCCCAGACACTCAGACACTCAGTCTCCCAGACACTCAGACACTCAGACTCTCAGACACTCAGGCTCTCAGACACGGAGACGCTCAGACATACTGACACTCAGACACTCTGACACTCACACATTAAGTTTCTCAGACACTCAGACACTCACCTCTCAGACACTCAGTCTCCCAGATACTCAGACACTCAGACTATGAGACACTCAGACTCTCAGACACTGAGGCACTCAGACTCTCAGACACTCAGACTCTCAGACTCTCAGACACTAAGTCTCTCAGACTCTCAGACTCTCAGACTCTCAGACACTCAGACTCTCAGACACTCAGACTCTCAGAAACTCAGACTCTCAGACACTCAGACTCTCAGACACTCAGACTCTCAGATACTCAGACTCCCAGACATTCAGACTCTCAGACACTCAGGCTTTCAGACACTCAGACTCTCAGGCACTCAGACTCTCAGAAACGCAGTCTCTCAGTCTCACAGACACTCAGACTCTCAGACACAAAGATTCTCAGACACTCAGAATCTCAGACTCTCAGACACTCAGACTCTCAGTCTCTCAGACTCTCAGACCCTCAGTCTCTCAGACACTCAGACTCTCAGTCACTCAGACACTCAGACACTCAGTCTCTCCGTCTCTCAGACTCTCACACACTCAGAGTCTCAGACTCTCAGACTCTCTGTCTCTCAGTCTCTCAGTCTCTCAGACACTCATACACTCAGACACTCAGACACTCAGATGCTCAGACGCTCAGACACTCAGTCACTCAGACACTCAGACACTCAGAAACTCATACACTCAGACACTCAGACACTCAGACACCTAGACACTCAGACTCTCAGACACTCAGACACTCAGACCCTCAGACACTCAGACACTCAGACACTGTGACACTCAGACACTGTGACACTCAGACACTCAGACTCTCAGACACTCAGGCACTCAGACTCTCAGACGCAAAGAATCTCAGACACTCAGAATCTCAGACTCTCAGACACTCAGACTCTCAGTCTCTCAGACCCTCAGTCTCTCAGACACTCAGACTATCAGTCACTCAGACACTCAGACACTCAGTCTCTCCGTCTCTCAGACTCTCACACACTCAGAGTCTCAGACTCTCAGACTCTCTGTCTCTCAGTCTCTCAGTCTCTCAGACACTCATACACTCAGACACTCAGACACTCAGACACTCAGACGCTCAGACGCTCAGACACTCAGTCACTCAGACACTCAGACACTCAGAAACTCATACACTCAGACACTCAGACACTCAGACACCTAGACACTCAGACTCTCAGACACTCAGACACTCAGACCCTCAGACACTCAGACACTCAGACACTGTGACACTCAGACACTGTGACACTCAGACACTGTGACACTCAGACACTCAGACTCTCAGACACTCAGGCACTCAGACTCTCAGACGCAAAGAATCTCAGACACTCAGAATCTCAGACTCTCAGACAGTCAGACTCTCAGTCTCTCAGACCCTCAGTCTCTCAGACACTCAGACTATCAGTCACTCAGACACTCAGACACTCAGACTCTCAGACGCAAAGAATCTCAGACACTCAGAATCTCAGACTCTCAGACACTCAGACTCTCAGTCTCTCATACCCTCAGTCTCTCAGACACTCAGACTCTCAGTCACTCAGACACTCAGACACTCAGTCTCTCCGTCTCTCAGACTCTCACACACTCAGAGTCTCAGACTCTCAGACTCTCAGTCTCTCAGTCTCTCAGTCTCTCAGTCTCTCAGACACTCATACACTCAGACGCTCAGACGCTCAGACGCTCAGACACTCAGACACTGAGAAACTCAGAAACTCAGAAACTCATACACTCAGACTCTCAGACTCTCAGACTCTCAGACTCTCAGATTCTCAGTCACTCGGACACTCGGACACTCGGACACTCGGACACTCGGACACTCGGACGCTCGGACGCTCGGACGCTCAGACGCTCAGACACTCAGACTCTCAGACACTCAGACTCTCAGACACTCAGACACTCATTCTCCCAGACACTCAGACACTCAGTCTCCCAGACACTCAGACACTCAGACTCTCAGACACTCAGGCTCTCAGACACGGAGACGCTCAGACATACTGACACTCAGACACTCTGACACTCACACATTAAGTTTCTCAGACACTCAGACACTCACCTCTCAGACACTCAGTCTCCCAGATACTCAGACACTCAGACTATGAGACACTCAGACTCTCAGACACTGAGGCACTCAGACTCTCAGACACTCAGACTCTCAGACTCTCAGACACTAAGTCTCTCAGACTCTCAGACTCTCAGACTCTCAGACACTCAGACTCTCAGACACTCAGACTCTCAGAAACTCAGACTCTCAGACACTCAGACTCTCAGACACTCAGACTCTCAGATACTCAGACTCCCAGACATTCAGACTCTCAGACACTCAGGCTTTCAGACACTCAGACTCTCAGGCACTCAGACTCTCAGAAACGCAGTCTCTCAGTCTCACAGACACTCAGACTCTCAGACACAAAGATTCTCAGACACTCAGAATCTCAGACTCTCAGACACTCAGACTCTCAGTCTCTCAGACTCTCAGACCCTCAGTCTCTCAGACACTCAGACTCTCAGTCACTCAGACACTCAGACACTCAGTCTCTCCGTCTCTCAGACTCTCACACACTCAGAGTCTCAGACTCTCAGACTCTCTGTCTCTCAGTCTCTCAGTCTCTCAGACACTCATACACTCAGACACTCAGACACTCAGATGCTCAGACGCTCAGACACTCAGTCACTCAGACACTCAGACACTCAGAAACTCATACACTCAGACACTCAGACACTCAGACACCTAGACACTCAGACTCTCAGACACTCAGACACTCAGACCCTCAGACACTCAGACACTCAGACACTGTGACACTCAGACACTGTGACACTCAGACACTCAGACTCTCAGACACTCAGGCACTCAGACTCTCAGACGCAAAGAATCTCAGACACTCAGAATCTCAGACTCTCAGACACTCAGACTCTCAGTCTCTCAGACCCTCAGTCTCTCAGACACTCAGACTATCAGTCACTCAGACACTCAGACACTCAGACTCTCAGACGCAAAGAATCTCAGACACTCAGAATCTCAGACTCTCAGACACTCAGACTCTCAGTCTCTCAGACCCTCAGTCTCTCAGACACTCAGACTCTCAGTCACTCAGACACTCAGACACTCAGTCTCTCCGTCTCTCAGACTCTCACACACTCAGAGTCTCAGACTCTCAGACTCTCAGTCTCTCAGTCTCTCAGTCTCTCAGACACTCATACACTCAGAAGCTCAGACGCTCAGACGCTCAGACGCTCAGACACTCAGACACTGAGAAACTCAGAAACTCAGAAACTCATACACTCAGACTCTCAGACTCTCAGACTCTCAGACTCTCAGACTCACAGATTCTCAGTCACTCGGACACTCGGACACTCGGACACTCGGACACTCGGACGCTCGGACGCTCGGACGCTCGGACGCTCGGACGCTCGGACGCTCGGACGCTCAGACGCTCAGACGCTCAGACACTCAGACTCTCAGACACTCAGACACTCAGACACTCAGACTCTCAGACACTCAGACACTCAGACTCTCAGACACTCAGACTCTCAGACTCTCAGACTCTCAGACTCTCAGACACTCAGACTCTCAGACTCTCAGACACTCAGACACTCAGACACTCAGACACTCAGACACTCAGACTCTCAGACTCTCAGACTCTCAGACACTCAGACACTCAGACACTCAGACACTCAGACACTCAGACACTCAGACACTCATACTCTCAGACACTCAGACACTCAGACACTGAGACTCTCAGACTCTCAGACACTCAGACACTCAGACACTGAGACTCTCAGACTCTCAGACACTCAGACACTCAGACACTCAGACACTCAGACACTTAGACACTCAGACACTCAGACACTGTGACAATCAGACACTCAGACACTCAGACACTCAGACACTCAGACACTCAGACACTCAGACTCTCAGACCCTCAGACACTCAGACACTCAGACACTCATTCTCTAAGACCCTCAGACTCTCAGACACTCAGACTCTCAGACACTCAGACTCTCAGACACTCAGACACTCAGACACTCAGACACTCAGACACTCAGACACTCAGACACTCAGACACTCAGTCTCTCCGTCTCTCAGACTCTCAGACTCTCACACACTCAGAGTCTCAGACTCTCAGTCTCTCAGACACTCAGACACTCAGTCTCTAAGACACTCAGACTCTCAGACACAAAGACTCTCAGACACTCAGACTCTCAGACACACAGACTCTCAGATTCTTAGACACTCAGACTCTCAGTCTCTCCGACTCTCAGACCCTCAGACACTCAGTCTCTCAGTCTCTGAGTCTCTCAGACACTCATACACTGAGACACTCAGACACTCAGACACTCAGACTCTCAGACTCTCAGACTCTCAGACTCTCAGACTCTCAAACTCTCAAACTCTCAAACTCTCAAACTCTCAAACTCTCAAACTCTCAGACACTCAGACACTCAGATACTCAGACACTCAGTCTCTCAGTCTGTCAGACACTCAGACACTCAGACACTCAGAAATTATGTCTCTCAGACACACAGACTCTCAGACACTCAGACTCTCAGTCTCTCAGACACTAAGTCTCTCAGACTCTCAGACACTCAGACACACAGACACTGACTCTCACAGTCTTTCAGACTCTCAGACACTCAGACCCTCAGATACTCAGTCTCTCAGACACTCAGACACTCAGTCACTCAGACACTCATTCTCTCAGACACTCATTCTCTCAGACACTCATTCTCTCAGACACTCATTCTCTCAGACACTCATTCTCTCAGACACTCAGTCTCTCTGACACTCAGTCTCTCTGACACTCAGTCTCTCTGACACTCAGTCTCTCTGACACTCAGTCTCTCTGACACTCAGTCGCTCTGACACACAGACTCTCAGACTGTCTACTCTCAGACACTCAGACACTCAGACTCTCAGACTCTCAGACTCTGATACACTCAGACAATCAGACACTCATTCTCTAACACAACCAGACTCTCAAACTCTCAGACACTCAGACTCTCAGACTCTCAGCCTATCAGACACTCAGACTCTCATCTCTCAGTCTCTCAGACTCTCAGACTCTCAGACTCTCAGACTCTCAGTCTCTCAGTCTCTCAGGCACTCAGACTCTCATCTCTCAGTCTCTCAGACTCTCAGTCTCTCTGTCTCTCAGACTCTCAAACACTCAGACTCTCAGACACTCAGACTCTCAGACTCTCAGACTCTCAGACTCTCAACTCTCAGACTCTCAGTCTCCCAGTCTCTCTGTCTCTCAGACTCTCACACACTCAGACTCTCAGACTCTCAGACACTCAGACACTCAGACTCTCAGTCTCTCAGACACTCAGACACTCAGACACTCAGACTCTCAGACTCACAGTCTCTCAGACTCTCAGACTCTCATACACTCAGATGCTCAGACTCTCAGACACTCAGACACTCAGATGCTCAGACACTCAGACACACAGACACTCAGACTCTCAGACTCTCAGACTCTCAGACACTCATTCTCCCAGACACTCAGACACTCAGTCTCCCAGACACTCAGACACTCAGACTCTCAGACACTCAGGCTCTCAGACACGGTGACGCTCAGACATACTGACACTCAGACACTCTGACACTCACACATTAAGTTTCTCAGACACTCAGACACTCACCTCTCAGACACTCAGTCTCCCAGATACTCAGACACTCAGACTATGAGACACTCAGACTCTCAGACACTGAGGCACTCAGACTCTCAGACACTCAGACTCTCTGACTCTCACACTAAGTCTCTCAGACTCTCAGACTCTCAGACACTCAGACTCTCAGACATTCAGACTCTCAGACTCTGAGACACTCAGACACTCAGACACTCATTCTCTAAGACCCTCAGACCCTCAGACTCTCAGACTCTCAGACACTCAGACTCTCAGACTCTCAGACATTCAGACTCTCAGACACAAAGACTCTCAGAAACTCAGAATCTCAGACTCTCAGACACTCAGACTCACAGACACTCAGACTCTCAGACCCTCAGACACTCAGTCTCTCAGACACTCAGACTCTCAGACACTCAGACACTCAGTCTCTCCGTCTCTCAGACTCTCACACACTCAGAGTCTCAGCCTCTCAGTCTCTCAGACACTCAGACACTCAGATACTCAGACACTGAGTCTCTCAGTCTGTCAGACACTCAGACACTCAGACACTCAGAAATTATGTCTCTCAGACACACAGACTCTCAGACACTCAGAATCTCAGACTCTCAGACACTCAGACTCTCAGACCCTCAGACGCTCAGTCTCTCAGACACTCAGACTCTCAGACACTCAGATACTCAGTCGCTCCGTCTCTCAGACTCTCACACACACAGAGTCTCAGACTCTCAGTCTCTCAGACACTCAGACTCTCAGACACAAAGTCTCTCAGACACTCAGAATCTCAGACTCTCAGACACTCAGACACTCAGACTCTCGGACACTCAGACTCTCAGACTCTCAGACTCTCAGTCTCTCAGTCTCTCAGACACTCATACACTCAGACACTCAGACACTCAGATACTCAGACACTCAGTCTCTCAGTCTGTCAGACACTCAGACACTCAGAAATTATGTCTCTCAGACACACAGACTCTCAGACACTCAGACTCTCAGACGCTCAGACAATAAGTCTCTCAGACTCTCAGTCACTCAGACACTCAGACACTCAGAAACTCATACACTCAGACACTCAGACACTCAGACACCTAGACACTCAGATTCTCAGACACTCAGACACTCAGACCCTCAGACACTCAGACACTCAGACACTGTGACACTCAGACACTGTGACACTCAGACACTCAGACTCTCAGACACTCAGACACTCAGGCACTCAGACTCTCAGACGCAAAGAATCTCAGACACTCAGAATCTCAGACTCTCAGACACTCAGACTCTCAGTCTCTCAGACCCTCAGTCTCTCAGACACTCAGTCTCTCAGACACTCAGTCTCTCAGACACTCAGTCTCTCAGACACTCAGACACTCAGACACTCAGACTATGAGACACTCAGACAGTCATACTCTCAGACTCTCAGACACTCAGAAACATAGACTCTTAGACACTCAGACACTCATTCTCTCACACTCAGACACTCAGACACTCAGTCTCTCAGTCTCTCAGTCTCTCAGACACTCAGACTCTCAGACACAAAGACTCTCAGACACTCAGAATCTCAGACTCTCACACACTCAGACTCTCAGACTCTCAGTCTCTCAGTCTCTCAGTCTCTCAGACACTCATACACTCAGACACCCAGACACTCAGACTCTCAGACTCTCAGACTCTCAAACTCTCAAACTCTCAAACTCTCAAACTCTCAAACTCTCAGTCTCTCAGACTCTCAGACACTCAGACACTCAGACACTCAGATACTCAGACACTGAGTCTCTCAGTCTGTCAGACACTCAGACACTCAGACACTCAGAAATTATGTCTCTCAGACACACAGACTCTCAGACACTCAGAATCTCAGACTCTCAGACACTCAGACTCTCAGACCCTCAGACACTCAGTCTCTCAGACACTCAGACTCTCAGACACTCAGATACTCAGTCGCTCCGTCTCTCAGACTCTCACACACACAGAGTCTCAGACTCTCAGTCTCTCAGACACTCAGATTCTCAGACACAAAGTCTCTCAGACACTCAGAATCTCAGACTCTCAGACACTCAGACACTCAGACACTGTGACACTCAGACACTGTGACACTCAGATACTCAGACACTCAGTCTCTCAGTCTGTCAGACACTCAGACACTCAGAAATTATGTCTCTCAGACACACAGACTCTCAGGCACTCAGACTCTCAGACGCTCAGACAATAATTCTCTCAGACTCTCAGACACTCAGACACTCAGACACTCAGACTCTCACAGTCTTTCAGACTCTCAGACACTCAGACACTCAGACACTCAGACACTCAGACACTCAGACACTCAGACACTCACTCAGACACTCAGACACTCAGACACTCAGACACTCAGACACTCAGTCTCTCAGACACTCAGTCTCTCAGACACTCAGTCTCTCAGACACTCGTTCTCTCAGACACTCTTTCTCTCAGACAAACGTTCTCTCAGACACTCATTCTCTCAGACACTCAGTCTCTCAGACACTCAGTCTTTCAGACACTCAATCTCTCAGACACTCAGTCTCTCAGACACTCAGTCTCTCTGACACTCAGTCTCTCTGACACTCAGTCTCTCTGACACTCAGTCTCTCTGACACTCAGTCTCTCTGACACTCATTCTCTCTGACATTCAGTCTCTCTGACATTCAGTCTCTCTGACACTCAGACTCTCAGACTCTCTACTCTCAGACACTCAGACTCTCAGACTCTCAGACTCTGATACACTCAGACACTCAGACACTCATTCTCTAAGACCCTCAGACTCTCAGAATCTCAGACACTCAGACTCTCAGACTCTCAGACACTCAGACTCTCAGACACAAAGACTCTCAGACACTCAGTCTCTCAGACACTCAGACTCTCAGTCACTCAGACACTCAGACACTCAGTCTCTCCGTCTCTCAGACTCTCACACACTCAGAGTCTCAGACTCTCAGACTCTCTGTCTCTCAGTCTCTCAGACACTCATACACTCAGACACTCAGACACTCAGACACTCAGACGCTCAGACGCTCAGACACTCAGTCACTCAGACACTCAGACACTCAGAAACTCATACACTGAGAAACTCAGACACTCAGACTCTCAGACACTCAGACTCTCAGACACTCAGACTCTCAGACTCTGAGACACTCAGACACTCAGACACTCATTCTCTAAGACCCTCAGACCCTCAGACTCTCAGACTCTCAGACACTCAGACTCTCAGACTCTCAGACATTCAGACTCTCAGACACAAAGACTCTCAGAAACTCAGAATCTCAGACTCTCAGACACTCAGACTCACAGACACTCAGACTCTCAGAACCTCAGACACTCAGTCTCTCAGACACTCAGACTCTCAGACACTCAGACACTCAGACACTCAGTCTCTCCGTCTCTCAGACTCTCACACACTCAGAGTCTCAGCCTCTCAGTCTCTCAGACACTCAGACACTCATTCTCTAAGATACTCAGACTCTCAGACAGAAAGACTTTCAGACACTCAGAATCTCAGACTCTCAGACACTCAGACTCTCGGACACTCAGACTCTCAGACTCTCAGTCTCTCAGTCTCTCAGTCTCTCAGACACTCATACACTCAGACACTCAGACACTCAGACACTCAGACACTCAGACTCTCAGACTCTCAGACACTCAGACTCTCAAACTCTCAAACTCTCAAAATCTCAGTCTCTCAGACTCTCAGACACTCAGACACTCAGACACTCAGATACTCAGACACTCAGATACTCAGACACTCAGTCTCTCAGTCTGTCAGACACTCAGACACTCAGAAATTATGTATCTCAGACACAAAGACGTTCAGACACTCAGACTCTCAGACGCTCAGACACTAAGTCTCTCAGACTCTCAGACACTCAGACACACAGACACTCAGACACTCAGACACTCAGACACTCAGACACTCAGTCTCTCTGACACTCAGTCTCTCTGACACTCAGTCTCTCTGACACTCAGTCTCTCTGACACTCAGTCTCTCTGACACTCAGTCTCTCTGAAACTCAGTCTCTCTGACACTCAGTCTCTCCGACACTCAGTCTCTCTGACATTCAGTGTCTCTGACACTCAGACTCTCAGACTCTCAGACTCTGAGACACTCAGACACTCAGACACTCATTCTCTAAGACCCTCAGACTCTCAGACTCTCAGACACTCAGACTCTCAGACTCTCAGACACTCAGACTCTCAGACACAAAGACTCTCAGACACAAAGACTCTCAGACACTCAGAATCACAGACTCTCAGACACTCAGACACTCAGACTCTCAGACACTCAGACTCTCAGACCCTCAGACACTCTGTCTCACAGACACTCAGACTCTCAGACACTCAGACACTCAGACACTCAGACACTCAGACACTCAGTCTCTCCGTCTCTCAGACTCTCACACACTCAGAGTCTCAGACGCTCACTCTCTCAGACACTCAGACACTCAGTCTCTAAGACACTCAGACTCTCAGACACAAAGACTCTCAGACACTCAGACTCTCAGACACACAGACTTTCAGATTCTTAGACACTCAGACTCTCAGTCTCTCAGACTCTCAGACCCTCAGACACTCAGTCTCTCAGTCTCCCAGTCTCTCAGTCTCTCAGACACTCATACACTGAGACACTCAGACACTCAGACTCTCAGACTCTCAGACTCAGACTCTCAGACTCTGATACACTCAGACAATCAGACACTCATTCTCTAACACAATCAGACTCTCAAACTCTCAGACACTCAGACTCTCAGACTCTCAGACTCTCAGACTCTCAGACTCTCAGACTCTCAGACTCTCAGACTCTCAGACTCTCAGTCTCTCAGGCACTCAGACTCTCATCTCTCAGTCTCTCAGACTCTCAGTCTCTCTGTCCCTCAGACTCTCACACACTCAGACTCTCAGACTCTCAGACTCTCAGACACTCAGAAACTCAGACTCTCAGACTCTCAGACTCTCAGACACTCAGACACTCAGACACTCAGACACTTAGACTCTCAGTCTCTCAGACACTCAGACACTCAGACACTCAGACTCACAGTCTCTCAGACTCTCAGACTCTCATACACTCAGACGCTCAGACTCTCAGACACTCAGAAACTCAGATGCTCAGACACTCAGACACACAGACACTCAGACTCTCAGACTCTCAGACTCTCAGACACTCATTCTCCCAGACACTCAGACACTCAGTCTCCCAGACACTCAGACACTCAGACTCTCAGACACTCAGGCTCTCAGACACGGAGACGCTCAGACATACTGACACTCAGACACTCTGACACTCACACATTAAGTTTCTCAGACACTCAGACACTCACCTCTCAGACACTCAGTCTCCCAGATACTCAGACACTCAGACTATGAGACACTCAGACTCTCAGACACTGAGGCACTCAGACTCTCAGACACTCAGACTCTCAGACTCTCAGACACTAAGTCTCTCAGACTCTCAGACTCTCAGACTCTCAGACACTCAGACTCTCAGACACTCAGACTCTCAGACACTCAGACTCTCAGACACTCAGTGTCTCAGTCTCTCAGACACTGAGACACTCAGACATTCAGATTCTCAGACACTCAGACTCTCAGAAACTCAGACTCTCAGACACTCAGACTCTCAGACACTCAGACTCTCAGATACTCAGACTCCCAGACATTCAGACTCTCAGACACTCAGGCTTTCAGACACTGAGACTCTCAGGCACTCAGACTCTCAGAAACGCAGTCTCTCAGTCTCACAGACACTCAGACTCTCAGACACAAAGATTCTCAGACACTCAGAATCTCAGACTCTCAGACACTCAGACTCTCAGTCTCTCAGACTCTCAGAACCTCAGTCTCTCAGACACTCAGACTCTCAGTCACTCAGACACTCAGACACTCAGTCTCTCCGTCTCTCAGACTCTCACACACTCAGAGTCTCAGACTCTCAGACTCTCTGTCTCTCAGTCTCTCAGTCTCTCAGACACTCATACACTCAGACACTCAGACACTCAGACACTCAGACGCTCAGACGCTCAGACACTCAGTCACTCAGACACTCAGACACTCAGAAACTCATACACTCAGACACTCAGACACTCAGACACCTAGACACTCAGACTCTCAGACACTCAGACACTCAGACCCTCAGACACTCAGACACTCAGACACTGTGACACTCAGACACTGTGACACTCAGACACTGTGACACTCAGACACTCAGACTCTCAGACACTCAGGCACTCAGACTCTCAGACGCAAAGAATCTCAGACACTCAGAATCTCAGACTCTCAGACACTCAGACTCTCAGTCTCTCAGACCCTCAGTCTCTCAGACACTCAGACTATCAGTCACTCAGACACTCAGACACTCAGACTCTCAGACGCAAAGAATCTCAGACACTCAGAATCTCAGACTCTCAGACACTCAGACTCTCAGTCTCTCAGACCCTCAGTCTCTCAGACACTCAGACTCTCAGTCACTCAGACACTCAGACACTCAGTCTCTCCGTCTCTCAGACTCTCACACACTCAGAGTCTCAGACTCTCAGACTCTCAGTCTCTCAGTCTCTCAGTCTCTCAGACACTCATACACTCAGACGCTCAGACGCTCAGACGCTCAGACACTCAGACACTGAGAAACTCAGAAACTCAGAAACTCATACACTCAGACTCTCAGACTCTCAGACTCTCAGACTCTCAGATTCTCAGTCACTCGGACACTCGGACACTCGGACACTCGGACACTCGGACACTCGGACACTCGGACACTCGGACGCTCGGACGCTCGGACGCTCAGACGCTCAGACGCTCAGACACTCAGACTCTCAGACACTCAGACACTCATTCTCCCAGACACTCAGACACTCAGTCTCCCAGACACTCAGACACTCAGACTCTCAGACACTCAGGCTCTCAGACACGGAGACGCTCAGACATACTGACACTCAGACACTCTGACACTCACACATTAAGTTTCTCAGACACTCAGACACTCACCTCTCAGACACTCAGTCTCCCAGATACTCAGACACTCAGACTATGAGACACTCAGACTCTCAGACACTGAGGCACTCAGACTCTCAGACACTCAGACTCTCAGACTCTCAGACACTAAGTCTCTCAGACTCTCAGACTCTCAGACTCTCAGACACTCAGACTCTCAGACACTCAGACTCTCAGAAACTCAGACTCTCAGACACTCAGACTCTCAGACACTCAGACTCTCAGATACTCAGACTCCCAGACATTCAGACTCTCAGACACTCAGGCTTTCAGACACTCAGACTCTCAGGCACTCAGACTCTCAGAAACGCAGTCTCTCAGTCTCACAGACACTCAGACTCTCAGACACAAAGATTCTCAGACACTCAGAATCTCAGACTCTCAGACACTCAGACTCTCAGTCTCTCAGACTCTCAGACCCTCAGTCTCTCAGACACTCAGACTCTCAGTCACTCAGACACTCAGACACTCAGTCTCTCCGTCTCTCAGACTCTCACACACTCAGAGTCTCAGACTCTCAGACTCTCTGTCTCTCAGTCTCTCAGTCTCTCAGACACTCATACACTCAGACACTCAGACACTCAGATGCTCAGACGCTCAGACACTCAGTCACTCAGACACTCAGACACTCAGAAACTCATACACTCAGACACTCAGACACTCAGACACCTAGACACTCAGACTCTCAGACACTCAGACACTCAGACCCTCAGACACTCAGACACTCAGACACTGTGACACTCAGACACTGTGACACTCAGACACTCAGACTCTCAGACACTCAGGCACTCAGACTCTCAGACGCAAAGAATCTCAGACACTCAGAATCTCAGACTCTCAGACACTCAGACTCTCAGTCTCTCAGACCCTCAGTCTCTCAGACACTCAGACTATCAGTCACTCAGACACTCAGACACTCAGTCTCTCCGTCTCTCAGACTCTCACACACTCAGAGTCTCAGACTCTCAGACTCTCTGTCTCTCAGTCTCTCAGTCTCTCAGACACTCATACACTCAGACACTCAGACACTCAGACACTCAGACGCTCAGACGCTCAGACGCTCAGACACTCAGTCACTCAGACACTCAGACACTCAGAAACTCATACACTCAGACACTCAGACACTCAGACACCTAGACACTCAGACTCTCAGACACTCAGACACTCAGACCCTCAGACACTCAGACACTCAGACACTGTGACACTCAGACACTGTGACACTCAGACACTGTGACACTCAGACACTCAGACTCTCAGACACTCAGGCACTCAGACTCTCAGACGCAAAGAATCTCAGACACTCAGAATCTCAGACTCTCAGACAGTCAGACTCTCAGTCTCTCAGACCCTCAGTCTCTCAGACACTCAGACTATCAGTCACTCAGACACTCAGACACTCAGACTCTCAGACGCAAAGAATCTCAGACACTCAGAATCTCAGACTCTCAGACACTCAGACTCTCAGTGTCTCATACCCTCAGTCTCTCAGACACTCAGACTCTCAGTCACTCAGACACTCAGACACTCAGTCTCTCCGTCTCTCAGACTCTCACACACTCAGAGTCTCAGACTCTCAGACTCTCAGTCTCTCAGTCTCTCAGTCTCTCAGTCTCTCAGACACTCATACACTCAGACGCTCAGACGCTCAGACGCTCAGACACTCAGACACTGAGAAACTCAGAAACTCAGAAACTCATACACTCAGACTCTCAGACTCTCAGACTCTCAGACTCTCAGATTCTCAGTCACTCGGACACTCGGACACTCGGACACTCGGACACTCGGACACTCGGACACTCGGACACTCGGACGCTCGGACGCTCGGACGCTCAGACGCTCAGACACTCAGACTCTCAGACACTCAGACACTCATTCTCCCAGACACTCAGACACTCAGTCTCCCAGACACTCAGACACTCAGACTCTCAGACACTCAGGCTCTCAGACACGGAGACGCTCAGACATACTGACACTCAGACACTCTGACACTCACACATTAAGTTTCTCAGACACTCAGACACTCACCTCTCAGACACTCAGTCTCCCAGATACTCAGACACTCAGACTATGAGACACTCAGACTCTCAGACACTGAGGCACTCAGACTCTCAGACACTCAGACTCTCAGACTCTCAGACACTAAGTCTCTCAGACTCTCAGACTCTCAGACTCTCAGACACTCAGACTCTCAGACACTCAGACTCTCAGAAACTCAGACTCTCAGACACTCAGACTCTCAGACACTCAGACTCTCAGATACTCAGACTCCCAGACATTCAGACTCTCAGACACTCAGGCTTTCAGACACTCAGACTCTCAGGCACTCAGACTCTCAGAAACGCAGTCTCTCAGTCTCACAGACACTCAGACTCTCAGACACAAAGATTCTCAGACACTCAGAATCTCAGACTCTCAGACACTCAGACTCTCAGTCTCTCAGACTCTCAGACCCTCAGTCTCTCAGACACTCAGACTCTCAGTCACTCAGACACTCAGACACTCAGTCTCTCCGTCTCTCAGACTCTCACACACTCAGAGTCTCAGACTCTCAGACTCTCTGTCTCTCAGTCTCTCAGTCTCTCAGACACTCATACACTCAGACACTCAGACACTCAGATGCTCAGACGCTCAGACACTCAGTCACTCAGACACTCAGACACTCAGAAACTCATACACTCAGACACTCAGACACTCAGACACCTAGACACTCAGACTCTCAGACACTCAGACACTCAGACCCTCAGACACTCAGACACTCAGACACTGTGACACTCAGACACTGTGACACTCAGACACTCAGACTCTCAGACACTCAGGCACTCAGACTCTCAGACGCAAAGAATCTCAGACACTCAGAATCTCAGACTCTCAGACACTCAGACTCTCAGTCTCTCAGACCCTCAGTCTCTCAGACACTCAGACTATCAGTCACTCAGACACTCAGACACTCAGACTCTCAGACGCAAAGAATCTCAGACACTCAGAATCTCAGACTCTCAGACACTCAGACTCTCAGTCTCTCAGACCCTCAGTCTCTCAGACACTCAGACTCTCAGTCACTCAGACACTCAGACACTCAGTCTCTCCGTCTCTCAGACTCTCACACACTCAGAGTCTCAGACTCTCAGACTCTCAGTCTCTCAGTCTCTCAGTCTCTCAGACACTCATACACTCAGACGCTCAGACGCTCAGACGCTCAGACACTCAGACACTGAGAAACTCAGAAACTCAGAAACTCATACACTCAGACTCTCAGACTCTCAGACTCTCAGACTCTCAGACTCACAGATTCTCAGTCACTCGGACACTCGGACACTCGGACACTCGGACACTCGGACACTCGGACGCTCGGACGCTCGGACGCTCGGACGCTCAGACGCTCAGACGCTCAGACACTCAGACTCTCAGACACTCAGACACTCAGACACTCAGACTCTCAGACACTCAGACACTCAGACTCTCAGACACTCAGACTCTCAGACTCTCAGACTCTCAGACTCTCAGACACTCAGACTCTCAGACTCTCAGACACTCAGACACTCAGACACTCAGACACTCAGACACTCAGACTCTCAGACTCTCAGACTCTCAGACACTCAGACACTCAGACACTCAGACACTCAGACACTCAGACACTCAGACACTCATACTCTCAGACACTCAGACACTCAGACACTGAGACTCTCAGACTCTCAGACACTCAGACACTCAGACACTGAGACTCTCAGACTCTCAGACACTCAGACACTCAGACACTCAGACACTCAGACACTTAGACACTCAGACACTCAGACACTGTGACAATCAGACACTCAGACACTCAGACACTCAGACACTCAGACACTCAGACTCTCAGACCCTCAGACACTCAGACACTCAGACACTCATTCTCTAAGACCCTCAGACTCTCAGACACTCAGACTCTCAGACACTCAGACTCTCAGACACTCAGACACTCAGACACTCAGACACTCAGACACTCAGACACTCAGACACTCAGTCTCTCCGTCTCTCAGACTCTCAGACTCTCACACACTCAGAGTCTCAGACTCTCAGTCTCTCAGACACTCAGACACTCAGTCTCTAAGACACTCAGACTCTCAGACACAAAGACTCTCAGTCTCTGAGTCTCTCAGACACTCATACACTGAGACACTCAGACACTCAGACACTCAGACTCTCAGACTCTCAGACTCTCAGACTCTCAGACTCTCAAACTCTCAAACTCTCAAACTCTCAAACTCTCAAACTCTCAAACTCTCAGACACTCAGACACTCAGATACTCAGACACTCAGTCTCTCAGTCTGTCAGACACTCAGACACTCAGACACTCAGAAATTATGTCTCTCAGACACACAGACTCTCAGACACTCAGACTCTCAGTCTCTCAGACACTAAGTCTCTCAGACTCTCAGACACTCAGACACACAGACACTGACTCTCACAGTCTTTCAGACTCTCAGACACTCAGACCCTCAGATACTCAGTCTCTCAGACACTCAGACACTCAGTCACTCAGACACTCATTCTCTCAGACACTCATTCTCTCAGACACTCATTCTCTCAGACACTCATTCTCTCAGACACTCATTCTCTCAGACACTCAGTCTCTCTGACACTCAGTCTCTCTGACACTCAGTCTCTCTGACACTCAGTCTCTCTGACACTCAGTCGCTCTGACACACAGACTCTCAGACTGTCTACTCTCAGACACTCAGACACTCAGACTCTCAGACTCTCAGACTCTGATACACTCAGACAATCAGACACTCATTCTCTAACACAATCAGACTCTCAAACTCTCAGACACTCAGACTCTCAGACTCTCAGCCTATCAGACACTCAGACTCTCATCTCTCAGTCTCTCAGACTCTCAGACTCTCAGACTCTCAGACTCTCAGTCTCTCAGTCTCTCAGGCACTCAGACTCTCATCTCTCAGTCTCTCAGACTCTCAGTCTCTCTGTCTCTCAGACTCTCAAACACTCAGACTCTCAGACACTCAGACTCTCAGACTCTCAACTCTCAGACTCTCAGTCTCTCAGTCTCTCTGTCTCTCAGACTCTCACACACTCAGACTCTCAGACTCTCAGACACTCAGACACTCAGACTCTCAGTCTCTCAGACACTCAGACACTCAGACACTCAGACTCTCAGACTCACAGTCTCTCAGACTCTCAGACTCTCATACACTCAGATGCTCAGACTCTCAGACACTCAGACACTCAGATGCTCAGACACTCAGACACACAGACACTCAGACTCTCAGACTCTCAGACTCTCAGACACTCATTCTCCCAGACACTCAGACACTCAGTCTCCCAGACACTCAGACACTCAGACTCTCAGACACTCAGGCTCTCAGACACGGTGACGCTCAGACATACTGACACTCAGACACTCTGACACTCACACATTAAGTTTCTCAGACACTCAGACACTCACCTCTCAGACACTCAGTCTCCCAGATACTCAGACACTCAGACTATGAGACACTCAGACTCTCAGACACTGAGGCACTCAGACTCTCAGACACTCAGACTCTCTGACTCTCACACTAAGTCTCTCAGACTCTCAGACTCTCAGACACTCAGACTCTCAGACATTCAGACTCTCAGACACTCAGACTCTCTGACACTCAGACTCTCAGACACTCAGACTCTCAGACACTCAGACTCTCAGACACTCAGTGTCTCAGTCTCTCAGACACTGAGACACTCAGACATTCAGATTCTCAGACACTCAGACTCTCAGACACTCAGACACTCAGACTCTCAGACACTCAGACTCTCAGACACTCAGACTCCCAGACATTCAGACTCTCAGACACTCAGGCTTTCAGACACTGAGACTCTCAGGCACTCAGACTCTCAGAAACGCAGTCTCTCAGTCTCACAGACACTCAGACTCTCAGACACAAAGATTCTCAGACACTCAGAATCTCAGACTCTCAGACACTCAGACTCTCAGTCTCTCAGATTCTCAGACCCTCAGTCTCTCAGACACTCAGACTCTCAGTCACTCAGACACTCAGACACTCTGTCTCTCCGTCTCTCAGACTCTCACACACTCAGCGTCTCAGACTCTCAGACTCTCTGTCTCTCAGTCTCTCAGTCTCTCAGACACTCATACACTCAGACACTCAGACACTCAGACGCTCAGACGCTCAGACGCTCAGACACTCAGACACTCAGACACTCAGACACTCAGACACTCAGAAACTCATACACTCATACACTCAGACAATCAGACACTCAGACACTCAGACACTGAGACACTCAGACTCTCAGACACTCAGACACTCAGACACTCAGTCTCTCCGTCTCTCAGACTCTCACACACTCAGAGTCTCAGACTCTCAGTCTCTCAGACACTCAGACACTCAGTCTCTAAGACACTCAGACTCTCAGACACAAAGACTCTCAGACACTCAGACTCTCAGACACACAGACTCTCAGATTCTTAGACACTCAGACTCTCAGTCTCTCAGACCCTCAGACACTCAGTCTCTCAGTCTCTCAGTCTCTCAGACACTCATACACTGAGACACTGAGACACTCAGACACTCAGACTCTCAGACTCTCAGACTCTCAGACTCTCAAACTCTCAAACTCTCAAACTCTCAAACTCTCAAACTCTCAGACACTCAGACACTCAGACACTCAGATACTCAGACACTCAGTCTCTCAGTCTGTCAGACACTCAGACACTCAGACACTCAGAAATTATGTCTCTCAGACACACATACTCTCAGACACTCAGACTCTCAGTCTCTCAGACACTAAGTCTCTCAGACTCTCAGACACTCGGACACTCAGACACTGACTCTCACAGTCTTTCAGACTCTCAGACACTCAGACACTCAGATACTCAGTCTCTCAGACACTCAGACACTCAGTCACTCAGACACTCATTCTCTCAGACACTCATTCTCTCAGACACTCATTCTCTCAGACACTCATTCTCTCAGACACTCATTCTCTCAGACACTCATTCTCTCAGACACTCATTCTCTCAGACACTCATTCTCTCAGAAACTCAGTCTCTCTGACACTCAGTCTCTCTGACACTCAGTCTCTCTGACACTCAGTCTCTCTGACATTCAGTCTCTCTGACACTCAGTCGCTCTGACACACAGACTCTCAGACTGTCTACTCTCAGACACTCAGACACTCAGACACTCAGACTCTCAGACTCTCAGACTCTCAGACTCTCAGACTCTCAGACTCTCAGACTCTCAGACTCTCAGACTCTCAGACTCTCAGACTCTGATACACTCAGACAATCAGACACTCATTCTCTAACACAATCAGACTCTCAAACTCTCAGACACTCAGACTCTCAGACTCTCAGCCTCTCAGACACTCAGACGCTCATCTCTCAGTCTCTCAGACTCTCAGTCTCTCTGTCTCTCAGACTCTCACACACTCAGACTCTCAGACACTCAGACACTCAGACTCACAGTCTCTCAGACTCTCAGACTCTCATACACTCAGACGCTCAGACTCTCAGACACTCAGAAACTCAGATGCTCAGACACTCAGACACACAGACACTCAGACTCTCAGACTCTCAGACTCTCAGACACTCATTCTCCCAGACACTCAGACACTCAGTCTCCCAGACACTCAGACACTCAGACTCTCAGACACTCAGGCTCTCAGACACGGAGACGCTCAGACATACTGACACTCAGACACTCTGACACTCACACATTAAGTTTCTCAGACACTCAGACACTCACCTCTCAGACACTCAGTCTCCCAGATACTCAGACACTCAGACTATGAGACACTCAGACTCTCAGACACTGAGGCACTCAGACTCTCAGACTCTCAGACTCTCAGACTCTCAGACACTCAGACTCTCAGACATTCAGACTCTCAGACACTCAGACTCTCTGACACTCAGACTCTCAGACACTCAGACTCTCAGACACTCAGACTCTCAGACACTCAGACTCTCAGACACTCAGTGTCTCAGTCTCTCAGACACTGAGACACTCAGACATTCAGATTCTCAGACACTCAGACTCTCAGAAACTCAGACTCTCAGACACTCAGACTCTCAGACACTCAGACTCTCAGATACTCAGACTCTCAGATACTCAGACTCCCAGACATTCAGACTCTCAGACACTCAGGCTTTCAGACACTGAGACTCTCAGGCACTCAGACTCTCAGAAACGCAGTCTCTCAGTCTCACAGACACTCAGACTCTCAGACACAAAGATTCTCAGACACTCAGAATCTCAGACTCTCAGACACTCAGACTCTCAGTCTCTCAGACTCTCAGACCCTCAGTCTCTCAGACACTCAGACTCTCAGTCACTCAGACACTCAGACACTCAGTCTCTCCGTCTCTCAGACTCTCACACACTCAGAGTCTCAGACTCTCAGACTCTCTGTCTCTCAGTCTCTCAGTCTCTCAGACACTCATACACTCAGACACTCAGACACTCAGACACTCAGACGCTCAGACGCTCAGACACTCAGTCACTCAGACACTCAGACACTCAGAAACTCATACACTCAGACACTCAGACACTCAGACACCTAGACACTCAGACTCTCAGACACTCAGACACTCAGACACTGAGACACTCAGACACTCAGACACTCAGACACTGTGACACTCAGACACTGTGACACTCAGACACTCAGACTCTCAGACACTCAGGCACTCAGACTCTCAGACGCAAAGAATCTCAGACACTCAGAATCTCAGACTCTCAGACACTCAGACTCTCAGTCTCTCAGACCCTCAGTCTCTCAGACACTCAGACTATCAGTCACTCAGACACTCAGACACTCAGACTCTCAGACGCAAAGAATCTCAGACACTCAGAATCTCAGACTCTCAGACACTCAGACACTCAGTCTCTCAGACACTCAGACTCTCAGTCAAACAGACACTCAGACACTCAGTCTCTCCGTCTCTCAGACTCTCACACACTCAGAGTCTCAGACTCTCAGACTCTCAGTCTCTCAGTCTCTCAGTCTCTCAGACACTCATACACTCAGACGCTCAGACGCTCAGACTCTCAGACTCTCAGACTCTCAGATTCTCAGATTCTCAGTCACTCGGACACTCGGACACTCGGACACTCGGACACTCGGACACTCGGACACTCGGACGCTCAGACGCTCAGACGCTCAGACGCTCAGACACTCAGACTCTCAGACACTCAGACACTCAGACACTCAGACTCTCAGACACTCAGACACTCAGACACTGAGACTCTCAGACTCTCAGACACTCAGACACTCAGACACTCAGACACACAGACACTCAGACACTTAGACACTCAGACACTCAGACACTCAGACACTGTGACAATCAGACACTCAGACACTGTGACACTCAGACACTCAGACACTCAGACTCTCAGACACTCATACTCTCAGACACTCAGACACTCAGACACTGAGACTCTCAGACTCTCAGACACTCAGACACTCAGACACTCAGACACTCAGACACTCAGACACTCATACTCTCAGACACTCAGACACTGAGACTCTCAGACTCTCAGACACTCAGACACTCAGACACTCAGACACTTAGACACTCAGACACTCAGACACTGTGACAATCAGACACTCAGACACTGTGACACTCAGACACTCAGACACTCAGACTCTCAGACCCTCAGACACTCAGACACTCAGACACTCAGACACTCATTCTCTAAGACCCTCAGACTCTCAGACTCTCAGACACTCAGACTCTCAGACTCTCAGACACAAAGACTCTCAGACACAAAGACTCTCAGACACTCAGACTCTCAGACCCTCAGACTCTCAGTCTCTCAGACACTCAGACTCTCAGACACTCAGACTCTCAGACACTCAGACACTCAGACACTCAGACACTCAGACACTCAGTCTCTCCGTCTCTCAGACTCTCACACACTCAGAGTCTCAGACTCTCAGTCTCTCAGACACTCAGACACTCAGTCTCTAAGACACTCAGACTCTCAGACACAAAGACTCTCAGACACTCAGACTCTCAGACACACAGACTCTCAGATTCTTAGACACTCAGACTCTCAGTCTCTCCGACTCTCAGACCCTCAGACACTCAGTCTCTCAGTCTCTGAGTCTCTCAGACACTCATACACTGAGACACTCAGACACTCAGACACTCAGACTCTCAGACTCTCAGACTCTCAGACTCTCAGACTCTCAGACTCTCAAACTCTCAAACTCTCAAACTCTCAAACTCTCAAACTCTCAGACACTCAGACACTCAGATACTCAGACACTCAGTCTCTCAGTCTGTCAGACACTCAGACACTCAGACACTCAGAAATTATGTCTCTCAGACACACAGACTCTCAGACACTCAGACTCTCAGTCTCTCAGACACTAAGTCTCTCAGACTCTCAGACACTCAGACACTCAGACACTGACTCTCACAGTCTTTCATACTCTCAGACACTCAGACACTCAGATACTCAGTCTCTCAGACAGTCAGACACTCAGTCACTCAGACACTCATTATCTCAGACACTCATTCTCTCAGACACTCATTCTCTCAGACACTCATTCTCTCAGACACTCAGTCTCTCTGACACTCAGTCTCTCTGACACTCAGTCTCTCTGACACTCAGTCGCTCTGACACACAGACTCTCAGACTGTCTACTCTCAGACACTCAGACACTCAGACTCTCAGACTCTCAGACTCTCAGACTCTGATACACTCAGACAATCAGGCACTCATTCTCTAACACAATCAGACTCTCAAACTCTCAGACACTCAGACTCTCAGACTCTCAGACTCTCAGACACTCAGACTCTCATCTCTCAGTCTCTCAGACTCTCAGACTCTCAGACTCTCAGACTCTCAGACTCTCAGACTCTCAGACTCTCAGTCTCTCAGTCTCTCAGTCTCTCAGTCTCTCAGGCACTCAGACTCTCATCTCTCAGTCTCTCAGACTCTCAGTCTCTCTGTCTCTCAGACTCTCACACACTCAGACTCTCAGACACTCAGACTCTCAGACTCTCAGACTCTCAGACTCTCAGTCTCTCAGTCTCTCAGTCTCTCTGTCTCTCAGACTCTCACACACTCAGACTCTCAGACTCTCAGACACTCAGACACTCAGACTCTCAGTCTCTCAGACACTCAGACACTCAGACACTCAGACACTCAGACTCACAGTCTCTCAGACTCTCAGACTCTCATACACTCAGATGCTCAGACTCTCAGACACTCAGACACTCAGATGCTCAGACACTCAGACACACAGACACTCAGACTCTCAGACTCTCAGACTCTCAGACACTCATTCTCCCAGACACTCAGACACTCAGTCTCCCAGACACTCAGACACTCAGACTCTCAGACACTCAGGCTGTCAGACACGGTGACGCTCAGACATACTGACACTCAGACACTCTGACACTCACACATTAAGTTTCTCAGACACTCAGACACTCACCTCTCAGACACTCAGTCTCCCAGATACTCAGACACTCAGACTATGAGACACTCAGACTCTCAGACACTGAGGCACTCAGACTCTCAGACACTCAGACTCTCTGACTCTCACACTAAGTCTCTCAGACTCTCAGACTCTCAGACACTCAGACTCTCAGACATTCAGACTCTCAGACACTCAGACTCTCTGACACTCAGACTCTCAGACACTCAGACTCTCAGACACTCAGACTCTCAGACACTCAGTGTCTCAGTCTCTCAGACACTGAGACACTCAGACATTCAGATTCTCAGACACTCAGACTCTCAGACACTCAGACACTCAGACTCTCAGACACTCAGACTCTCAGACACTCAGACTCCCAGACATTCAGACTCTCAGACACTCAGGCTTTCAGACACTGAGATTCTCAGGCACTCAGACTCTCAGAAACGCAGTCTCTCAGTCTCACAGACACTCAGACTCTCAGACACAAAGATTCTCAGACACTCAGAATCTCAGACTCTCAGACACTCAGACTCTCAGTCTCTCAGATTCTCAGACCCTCAGTCTCTCAGACACTCAGACTCTCAGTCACTCAGACACTCAGACACTCTGTCTCTCCGTCTCTCAGACTCTCACACACTCAGCGTCTCAGACTCTCAGACTCTCAGTCTCTCAGTCTCTCAGTCTCTCAGACACTCATACACTCAGACACTCAGACACTCAGACGCTCAGACGCTCAGACGCTCAGACACTCAGACACTCAGACACTCAGACACTCAGACACTCAGAAACTCATACACTCATACACTCAGACAATCAGACACTCAGACACTCAGACACTGAGACACTCAGACTCTCAGACACTCAGACACTCAGACACTCAGTCTCTCCGTCTCTCAGACTCTCACACACTCAGAGTCTCAGACTCTCAGTCTCTCAGACACTCAGACACTCAGTCTCTAAGACACTCAGACTCTCAGACACAAAGACTCTCAGACACTCAGACTCTCAGACACACAGACTCTCAGATTCTTAGACACTCAGACTCTCAGTCTCTCAGACCCTCAGACACTCAGTCTCTCAGTCTCTCAGTCTCTCAGACACTCATACACTGAGACACTGAGACACTCAGACACTCAGACTCTCAGACTCTCAGACTCTCAGACACTCAAACTCTCAAACTCTCAAACTCTCAAACTCTCAAACTCTCAGACACTCAGACACTCAGACACTCAGATACTCAGACACTCAGTCTCTCAGTCTGTCAGACACTCAGACACTCAGACACTCAGAAATTATGTCTCTCAGACACACATACTCTCAGACACTCAGACTCTCAGTCTCTCAGACACTAAGTCTCTCAGACTCTCAGACACTCGGACACTCAGACACTGACTCTCACAGTCTTTCAGACTCTCAGACACTCAGACAGTCAGATACTCAGTCTCTCAGACACTCAGACACTCAGACACTCAGACACTCAGTCACTCAGACGCTCATTCTCTCAGACACTCATTCTCTCAGACACTCATTCTCTCAGACACTCATTCTCTCAGACACTCATTCTCTCAGACACTCATTCTCTCAGACACTCAGTCTCTCTGACACTCAGTCTCTCAAACACTCATTCTCTCAGACACTCAGTCTCTCTGACACTCAGTCTCTCTGACACTCAGTCTCTCTGACACAGTCTCTCTGACACTCAGTCTCTCTGACACTCAGTCTCTCTGACACTCAGTCTCTCTGACACTCAGTCGCTCTGACACACAGACTCTCAGACTGTCTACTCTCAGACACTCAGACACTCAGACACTCAGACTCTCAGACTCTCAGACTCTCAGACTCTCAGACTCTCAGACTCTCAGACTCTCAGACTCTCAGACTCTGATACACTCAGACAATCAGACACTCATTCTCTAACACAATCAGACTCTCAAACTCTCAGACACTCAGACTCTCAGACTCTCAGCCTCTCAGACACTCAGACGCTCATCTCTCAGTCTCTCAGACTCTCAGTCTCTCTGTCTCTCAGACTCTCACACACTCAGACTCTCAGACTCTCAGACTCTCAGACACTCAGACTCTCAGACTCTCAGACTCTCAGACACTCAGACACTCAGACACTCAGACTCTCAGTCTCTCAGACACTCAGACACTCAGACACTCAGACACTCAGACACTCAGACTCACAGTCTCTCAGACTCTCAGACTCTCATACACTCAGACGCTCAGACTCTCAGACGCTCAGACACTCAGATGCTCAGACACTCAGACACACAGACACTCAGACTCTCAGACTCTCACACACTCAGAGTCTCAGACTCTCAGACTCTCAGTCTCTCAGTCTCTCAGACACTCAGCCTCTCAGACACTCGGACACTCGGACACTCGGACACTCGGACTCGCAGACACTCAGACACTCAGACACTCAGACACTCAGACTCTCAGACTCTCAGACTCTCAGACCCTCAGTCTCTCAGACACTCAGACACTCAGACACTCAGACACTCAGACACTCAGACACTCAGACACTCATTCTCTCAGTCTCTCAGACACTCAGACACTCAGTCTTTAAGGCACTCAGACTCTCAGACACAAAGAATCTCAGACACTCAGAATCTCAGACTCTCAGACACTCAGACTCTCAGTCTCTCAGACTCTCAGACCCTCAGTCTCTCAGACACTCAGACTCTCAGTCACTCTGACACTCAGACACTCAGTCTCTCCGTCTCTCAGACTCTCAGACACTCAGACACTCAGATTCTCAGACTCTCAGACTCTCAGACACTCAGACACTCAGACACTCAGACTCTCAGACACTCAGACACTCAGACTCTCAGTCACTCAGATGCTCAGACACTCAGACTCTCAGACACTCAGTCACTCAGACACTCAGACACTCAGACACTCAGACTCTCAGATTCTCAGTCACTCAGACACTCAGACACTCAGACACTCAGACACTCAGACTCTCAGACACTCAGACTCTCAGACACTCAGACACTCAGACACTCAGACTCTCAGACTCTCAGACACTCAGACACTCAGACACTCAGAGTCTCAGACACTCAGACTCTCAGACTCTCAGTCACTCAGCCTCTCGGACACTCGGACACTCGGACACTCGGACACTCGGACACTCAGACTCTCAGACTGTCAGACACTCAGACACTCAGACACTCAGACTCTCCGACGCTCGTCGTCTCGGATGCTCAGAAACCTAACAGCACAGAAGGAGACCATTCAGCCCATCATGTCTGCGCCGGCTCCGAATGAGCATTATGACCTGGTGCCATTTCCCAGCCTTTTTCCCGTCCCCCAGCACATTGTTTCCATTCAGATAACCATCTAATGTTCTCTTGACTGTCTCGATTGAACCTGCCTCCACCACACTTCCGGGCAGTGCATTCCAGACCCCAACCACCCGCTGTGTGTAATAGCTTTTGTCTCACCTCGCATTTGCCTCTTTGGCAAATCACGTTAAATCTGTTCCCTCTCGTTCTTGATCCTTATACCAGCAGAGAACAGCTTCTCCCTATCTGCTCTGTCCAGCCCCATCGTGATTTTGCACATCTCCATCAAATCCCCTCTCAGCCTTCTCCTCTCCAAGGAGAACAGTCCCAACCTCTCCAATCTATCTTCATAACTGAAGTTTCTCATCCCTGGAACCAATCTTGTAAACGTCCTCTGCACTCTCTCCAATGTGTTCACATCCTTCCTATAGTGTGGCATCCAGAACTGTACACAATACTCCAGCTGAGGGTCTAACAACTGTCTTATATAAATTTAGCATAACTTCCCTGCTCTTATACTCAGTGCACCTATTGATAAAGCTCAGGATACTATATGCTTTATTAACTGCTCTCTCCACCTGTCCTGCCACCTTCCATGATCTATGCACATATCCACCCAGGTCTTTCTGCTCCTGCACCCCCTTCAAAGTTTCACCCCTTATTTTATATTGTCTGTCCATGTTCCTCCTGCCAAAGTGCGTCATCTCACACTTCTCCGCATTGAACTGCATCTGCCACCTCTCTGCCCACTCCACCAACTTGTCTATGTCCTCTTGAAGTTCCACACCGTCCCCCTCACAGTACAAAGCAGGAAGACGTCCCCAGTGCCCATCGTCCTGTAGAAGCCGTCAGATATATTACATCCAACTGAGAGGGCGGACAGTGCAGCACTCCCTCAGCACTCACCCTCTGACAGTGCAGCACTCCCTCAGCACTCACCCTCTGACAGTGCAGCACTCCCTCAGTACTGACCCTCTGACAGTGCAGCACTCCCTCAGTACTGACCCTCTGACAGTGCAGCACTCCCTCAGCACTCACCCTCTGACAGTGCAGCACTCCCTCAGTACTGACCCTCCGACAGTGTGGCACTCCCTCAGTACTGAGCCTCCGACAGTGCAGCACTCACTCAGCACTCACCCTCTGACAGTGTAGCACTCCCTCAGTACTGACCCTCTGACAGTGCAGCACTCCCTCAGTACTGACCCTCCGACAGTGCAGCACTCCCTCAGTACTGACCCTCTGACAGTGCAGCACTCCCTCAGTACTGACCCTCCGACAGTGTGGCACTCCCTCAGTACTGACCCTCTGACAGTGCAGCGCTCCCTCAGTACTGACCCTCCGACAGTGCAGCACTCCCTCAGTACTGAGCATCCGACAGTGCAGCACTCCCTCTGTACTGACCCTCTGACAATGCGGCACTCCCTCAGCACTCACCCTCAGATAGTGCGGCACTCCCTCAGTCTTGACCCTCCGACAGTGCAGCTCTCCCTCAGTACTGACCCTCCAACAATGCGGCACTCCCTCACTACTAACCCTCACTACTAACACTCCGACATTGCTGCACTCCCTAAGCACTGACCATCTGACAGTGCGGCACTCCTTTATTACTGACCGTCTGACAGTGCGGCACTCCTTCAGTACTCACCCTCCGACAGTGTGGCACTCCCTCAGTACTGACCCTCCGACAGTGCGGCATTCCCTCAGTACTGACCCTCCGACAGTGCGGCACTCCTTCAGTACTGATCCTCCAACAGTGCGGCACTCCCTCAGTACTGACCCTCTGGCAGGACGGCACTCCCTCAGTACTGACCCTCCGACAGAGCGGCACTCCCTCAGTACAGACCCTCCGACAGTGCGGCACTCCCTCAGTACTGACCCTCCGACAGTGCAGCACTCACTCAGCACTCACCCTCTGACAGTGTAGCACCCCCTCAGTACTGACCCTCCGACAGTGCGGCACTCCCTCAGTACTGACCCTCTGACAGTGCAGAACTCCCTCAGTACTGAACCTCCGACAGTGCAGCTCTCCCTCAGTGCTGACCGTCCGACAGTGCGGCACTCCCTCAGTACTGACCCTCTGACAGTGCGGCACTCCCTCAGCACTCACCCTCCGAAAGTTTAGCTCTCCCTCAGTACTGACCCTCCAACAGTGCGGCACTCCCTTGGTACTGACACTCCGACAGTGCAATTCTCCCTCAGTATTGACCCTCTAACAGTGCTTCTCTCCCTCAGTACTGACCCTCCAACAGTGCGGCACTCCCTCAGTACTGACCCTCTGGCAGCACGGCACTCCCTCAGTACTGACCATCCGACAGTGCCGCACTCCCTTATTACTGACCGTCTGACAGTGCGGCACTCCCTCAGCACTCACCCACCGACAGTGCGGCACTCCCTCAGTACTGACCCTCCGACAGTGCGGCACTCCCTCAGTACTGATCCTCCGACAGTGCAGCACTCACTCAGCATTCACCCTCTGACAGTGTAGCACCCCCTCAGTACTGACCGTCCGACAGTGCGGCACTCCCTCAGTACTGACCCTCCGACAGTGCAGAACTCCCTCAGTACTGAACCTCTGACAGTGCAGCACTCCCTCAGTTCTGATCCTCCGACAGTGCGGCGCTCCCTCAGTACTGACCCTGCGACAGTGTGGCACTCCCTCAGTACTGACCCTCCGACAGCGCAGCACTCCCTCAGTACTGACCCTGCGACAGTGTGGCACTCCCTCTCTACGGACCCTCTGACAGTGCGGCGCTCCCTCAGCATTCACCATCCGACAATGCGGCACTCCTTTATTACTGACCGTCTGACAGTGCGGCGCTCCCTCAGTACTGACCCTCCAACAGTGTGGCACTCCCTCAGTACTGACCCTCTGACAGCACGGCACTCCCTTACTACTGACCCTCCGACAGACCGGCACTCCCTCAGTACTGACCCTCCGACAGTGCGGCACTCCCTCAGTACTGACCCTGCGACAGTGTGGCACTCCCTCTGTACTGACCCTCTGACAGTGTGGCACTCCCACAGTACTGACCCTCCGACAGTGCGGCACTCCCTCAGCACTCACCCTCAGATTGTGCCGCACTCCCTCAGTCTTGACCCTCCGACAGTGCAGCGCTCCCTCAGTACTGACCCTCCGACAGTGCGGCACTCCCTCAGTACTGACCCTCTGACAGTGCGGCACTCTCTAAGCACTGACCCTCTGACAGTGCGGCGCTCCCTCAGCACTCACCATCCGACAGTGCCGCACTCCCTTATTACTGACCCTCTGACAGTGCGGCGCTCCCTCAGCACTCACCCTCCGACAGTGCGGCACTCCCTCAGTACTGACCCTCCAACAGTGCGGCACTCCCTCAGTACTGATCCTCCGACAGTGCAGCACTCCCTCAGTACTGACCCTCCGACAGTGCGGCACTCCCTCAGTACTGACCCTCTGACAGTGCGGCGCTCCCTCAGCACTCACCATCCGACAGTGCAGCACTCCCTTATTACTGACCGTCTGACAGTTCGGCACTCCCTCAGCACTCACCCTCCGACAGTACGGCACTCCCTCAGTACTGACCCTCCGACAGTGCGGCACTCCCTCAGTACTGATCCTCCGACAGTGCGGCACTCCCTCAGTACTGACCCTCCGACAGTGCGGCACTCCCTCAGTACTGATCCTCCGACAGTGCGGCACTTCCTCAGTACTGACACTCTGACAGTGCGGTGCTCCCTCAGTACTGACCCTCCGACAGTGCGACACTCCCTCAGTACTGACCCTCTGACAGTGCGGCACCCCCTCAGTACTGACCCTCCGACAGTGCGGCGCTCCCTCAGTACTGAGCCTCCGACAGTGCGGCACTCCCTCAGTACTGACCCTCTGACAGTGCGGCGCTCCCTCAGTACTGACCCTCCGACAGCACAGCACTCCCTCAGTACTGACCCTGCGACAGTGTGGCACTCCCTCTCTACTGACCCTCTGACAGTGCGGCACTCCCTCAGCACTCACCCTCAGATAGTGCCGCGCTCCCTCAGTCTTGACCCTCCGACAGTGCAGCGCTTCCTCTGTACTGACCCTCCAAAAATGCGGCACTCCCTCAGTACTAACCCTCCGACAGTGCGGCACTCCCTCAGTACTGATCCTCCGACAGTGCGGTGCTCCCTCAGTACTGACCCTCCGACAGTGCGGCACTCCCTCACTACTGATCCTCCGACAGTGCGGCGCTCGCTCAGTACTGACCCTCCGACAGTGCAGCACTCCCTCAGTACTGACCCTCCGACAGTGCGGCACTCCCTCAGTACTGACCCTCCGACAGTGCTGCACTCCCTCAGTACTGACCCTCCGACAGTGCGGCGCTCCCTCAGTACTGACCGTCCGACAGTGCGGCACTCCCTCAGTACTGACCCTCCGACAGTGCTGCATTCCCTCAGTACTGACCCTCCGACAGCAAAGCACTCCCTCAGTACTGACACTCCGACAGTGCGGCACTCCCTCAGTACTGACCCTCCGACAGTGCGGCACTCTCTCAGTACTGACCCTCCGACAGTGCGGCACTCCCTCAGTACTGACCCTCCGACAGTGCTGCACTCCCTCAGTACTGACCCTACGACAGCAAAGCACTCCCTCAGTACTGACACTCCGACAGTGCTGCACTCCCTCAGTACTGACCCTCCGACAGCAAAGCACTCCCTCAGTACTGACCCTCCAACAGTGCGGCACTCCCTCAGTACTGACCCTCCGACAGTGCGGCACTCTCCTCAGTCCTCGTTGCCTGGGGATTGCAGGGCCGGTGTTTCACAGCTTATCACCCTGGTCTGGGGGCTGGAAACTGTGAACCTCCATCTCTGTGATGGGGGATCAGGCTCCCAAATCAATAGCCGTCCCAAAAAGACCAATGCTCTGGGCTTGAGTCTTAAAATGCCAGCAGAGCTACTGGTGGCTTTTAATTTGAACAATTTCCCAGAAGTGGAATTGTAACCTCAGTGCGGTGACGCTATCATCGACTGAGGTTATGCTGGAACCATATCAAACTCTAGTTAGCCCACATGTTGAGTGCTGTGTGCCGGTCCGGTCACCTTGTTAACTGCTTCAGAGAGGGGACAGAGGAGATTCACAGGAATGTGGGGGTGGGCTGGAAAGCTGCAGCTCTGAGGGCAGATTGTCTGGATGGTCTGGTGTTCTCCCTGGGACACAAGCAGCTGAGGGTGGGGGGGCGGTTTCGGTGGAGACGCACAAAATTGTGAGGGGCCTGGATCGAGTGGGTGGCAGGAATGGCCTGCTTACTTTAGCGGAGAGGTGAACGACTAGCGGGGGGGTTTGTGAAGGGCAGAGTTTTAAAGCAATTGTCCGAAAGATTACGGAGGAGTTGTGGAAAAGGTTTATCACCCCGAGGGTGGGCTGGGTCTGAGACTGGCTGAGGTGGGGGTTTGTGAGGGTCTGGGACTCGCTGAGGTGAGGGTTGTGAGGGTGGAGGGTTGTGAGGGTCTGGGACTCACTGAGGTGAGGGTTGTGAGGGTGGAGGGTTGTGAGGGTCTGGGACTCACTGAGGTGAGGGTTGTGAGGGTGGAGGGTTGTGAGGGTCTGGGACTCACTGAGGTGAGGGTTGTGAGGGTGGAGGGTTGTGAGGGTCTGGGTCTTGCTGAGGTGTGGGTTGTGAGGGTGGAGGTTTGTGAGGGTCTGGGACTCACTGAGGTGAGGGTTGTGAGGGTGGAGGGTTGTGAGGTTGGAGGGTTGTGAGGGTGGAGGGTTGTGAGGGTGGACGGTTGTGAGAGTGGAGGGTTGTGAGGGTCCGTGACTCACTGAGGTGAGGGTTGTGAGGGTGGAGGATTGAGAGGGTTTGGGACTCACTGAGGTGTGGGTTGTGAGGGTGGAGGATTGTGAGGGAGGAGGTTTGTGAAGGTGGAGGGTTGTGAGAGTCTGGGATTCACTGAGGTGTGGGTTGTGAGGGTGGAGGATTGTGAGGGAGGAGGGTTGTGAGGGTGGAGGGTTGTGAGGGTCTGAGACACTGAGGTGAGGGTTGTGAGGGTGGAGGGATGTGAGGGTGGAGGGTTGTGACAGTGGAGGGTTGTGAGGGTGGAGGGATGTGAGGGTGGAGGGTTGTGAGGATGGAGGGTTGAGGGTGGAGGGGTGTGAGGATGGAAGGGTGTGAGGGTGGAGGTTTGTGAGGGTGGAGGGTTGTGAGGGTGGAGGGTTGTGAGGGTGGAGGGATGTGAGGGTGGAGGGTTGTGAGGGTGGAGGGATGTGAGGGTGGAGGGTTGTGAGGATGGAGGGTTGAGGGTGGAGGGGTGTGAGGATGGAAGGGTGTGAGGGTGGAGGTTTGTGAGGGTGGAGGGTTGTGAGGGTGGAGGGTTGTGAGGGTGGAGGGATGTGAGGGTGGAGGGTTGTGAGGGTGGAGGGATGTGAGGGTGGAGGGTTGTGAGGGTGGAGGAATGTGAGGGTGGAGGGATGTGAGGGTGGAGGGATGTGAGGGTGGAGGGTTGTGAGGGTGGAGGGATGTGAGGGTGGAGGGTTGTGAGGGTGGAGGGTTGTGAGGGTGGAGGGATGTGAGGGTGGAGGGATGTGAGGGTGGAGGGTTGTGAGCGTCTGAGACTCACTGAGGTGAGGGTTGTGAGGGTGGAGGGTTGTGAGGGTGGAGGGATGTGAGGGTGGAGGGATGTGAGGGTGGAGGGTTGTGAGCGTCTGAGACTCACTGAGGTGAGGGATGTGAGGGTGGAGGGATGTGAGGGTAGAGGGTTGTGAGGGTGGAGGGATGTGAGTGTGGAGGGTTGTGAGCGTCTGAGACTCACTGAGGTGAGGGATGTGAGGGTGGAGGGTTGTGAGGGTGGAGGGATGGGAGGGTGGAGGGTTGTGAGGGTGGAGGGATGTGAGGGTGGAGGGATCTGAGGGTGGAGTGTTGTGAGGGTGGAGGGTTGTGAGCGTCTGAGACTCACTGAGGTGAGGGTTGTGAGGGTGGAGGGTTGTGAGGGTGGAGGGATGTGAGGGTGGAGGGATGTGAGGGTGGAGGGATGTGAGGGTGGAGGGATGTGAGGGTTGGAGTTCAAGTTTCACCGGACACAGACATGATGGGGGAGTGACACTCCTGAGCTGTAAACATATCCGTGTTCCTCAGCACAGCCACCAGAGTCACAACGGCCCCGCTGACCTTCTGTCCTGTAAAAATACTCGGACTCTGCTTTATTCTAGAATGTCCTTCAGGGGAGGGAAATCTGCCCTCCTTACCCGGTCTGGACCTACACGTGACTCCAGACCCACAGCGAGGTGCCTGACTCTGAAATGGCCGAGGAAGTCACTCAGTTCTCAAGAATGTGGATCACCAGCTCGTTCACCAGGGCAATTAGGGATGGGCAATAACTACCACCCTCCCTATTTCTGTAACCTCCTCCAGCCCCTACAACCCTCCCTATCTCTGTAACCTCCTCCAGCCCCTGCAACCCTCCCTATCTCTGTAACCTCCTCCAGCCCCTACAACCCTCCCTATCTCTGTAACCTCCTCCAGCCCCTGCAACCCTCCCTGTCTCTGTAACCTCCTCCAGCCCCTACAACCCTCCCTATCTCTGTAACCTCCTCCAGCGCTACAACCCTCCCTATCTCTGTAACCTCCTCCAGCCCCCTACAAACCTCCCAATCTCTGTAACCACCTCCAACCCCTACAACCCTCCCTATCTCTGTAACCCTTCTACGACCCTCCGAGATCTCTGCGCTCCTCCAATTCCGGCCTCTTGACCATCCCCCTGATCCCCCATTTCTCCACCATCGGCGGCCAAGCCTTCAGCTGCCTGCGGTCCCTGAGCTGTGGAATTCGCTCCCTAAACCTCTCCACCTCTCTCTCTCTCTCTCTCTCTCTGTGTCTGTCTCACTCACTCTCTGTCTCTGTCTCTCTCTCTTTCTCTGTCTGTCCATCTCTCTCTCTCTCTGTCTCTGTCTCTCTCTCTTTCTCTGTCTGTCTGTCTCTCTCTCTCTCTCTCTGTCTCTCTCTCTCTTTCTCTGTCTGTCTGTCTCTCTCTCTCTCTGTCTCTGTCTCTCTCTTTCTCTGTCTGTCTGTCTCACTCACTCTCTGTCTCTGTCTCTCTCTCTCTCTCTGTCTGTCTGTCTCACTCACTCTCTGTCTCTGTCTCTCTCTCTTTCTCTGTCTGTCCATCTCTCTCTCTCTCTGTCTCTGTCTCTCTCTCTTTCTCTGTCTGTCTGTCTCTCTCTCTCTCTCTCTGTCTCTCTCTCTTTCTCTGTCTGTCTCTCTCTCTCTCTCTCTGTCTCTCTCTCTTTCTCTGTCTGTCTGTCTCTCTCTCTCTCTGTCTCTGTCTCTCTCTTTCTCTGTCTGTCTGTCTCACTCACTCTCTGTCTCTGTCTCTCTCTCTTTCTGTGTCTGTCTGTCTCACTCACTCTGTCTCTTTCTCTCTCTCTTTCTCTGTCTGTCTGTCTCACTCACTCTCTGTCTCTGTCTCTCTCTCTTTCTCTGTCTGTCTGTCTCTCTCTCTCTCTCTCTGTCTCTCTCTCTTTCTCTGTCTGTCTGTCTCTCTCTCTCTGTCTCTGTCTCTCTCTTTCTCTGTCTGTCTGTCTCACTCACTCTCTGTCTCTTTCTCTCTCTCTTTCTCTGTCTGTCTGTCTCACTCAATCTCTGTCTCTGTCTCTCTCTCTTTCTCTGTCTGTCTGTCTCACTCACTCTCTGTCTCTGTCTCTCTCTCTCTCTCTGTCTGTCTGTCTCACTCACTCTCTGTCTCTGTCTCTCTCTCTTTCTCTGTCTGTCTGTCTCCCTCTCCCTCCTCCTTTAAGATCTGGTTATGTGACTCTGGGTCAAATATTGTTCTGATATACAGTGCTGCGTAGCATCTTCTGGCAGTTGAGTACAGTGAAGCTTCTATAATAATGTTATTTGTCCTGTTTAGTTATTCCATTCGCTTGACTTATGTTAAGCAGGATTTGGGGTGAGAACACCGCTGCACATAGACACGGAATTCATTTGCAAGAGCCGGGAGGTGATGTTGAACGTGTATAAAACACAGGTTTGGCCGCAGCTGGAGCATTGCGTCCCCGTTCCGAGCACCAACACGTCAGGGAGGACTTTAGGAAGCCGGGACTGTACTCCCGGGAGCAGAGCAGGTTAAGGAGGAGATTGAATCGAGGCGTTCGAAATCCCGAGGGGGTTGGGAGGGGGGGGTGTTTCCCGATCGAGTGAACGAGGGGAAGGTGTTTCCAGTGGCAGGAGGGTGGGGAAGCGGAGGGACGAGGGTCGGAGGGAATCGGGAAAGGGAGCAGAGGGGGAGATGAGGAGAATTGTTTATTTCCCACACAGCGAGTTGTTGTGATCTGGAAGACGCTGCCTGAAAGGGCGGTGGGAGCAGATTCCACAGGGGGACCCCTCGAAAGGGGCAATTGGAGAAATGCTGGTTCAGCAGACAAGCAGAGGGCTGATGGGCTGAAGGGCCTTGTTTCCCAGGCTGTAAACCACCTTGCAAAACCCCCTCGCCTGACTCACTGTCGAAGATCCAACCACAAAGCGATCTTCCGTTCATCAAGAGGCACCGGGGGTGGGGGGGGGGGGGGGGGGTGGTGCCGGGGACTCTGGGGGGGTGTGTGGGGGAGAGAGGAGCTGCCTCCACTCTCGGAGGGATAGCGGGGGGGGGGGGGGGAGGGGCGAGGAGGGGGGGGAGGGGCAGGGAGGTGGGGGAGGGGTGGGAGTGGGGGCAGGGCCTGAATCGGTACGAGTTCTACCTAATGTTGCAGGGCTCACTATTTATCCCTCAGTTGACCTCATCCTGGACTGGCTGCTTCACTGTCTCTGCTCGTGGGATCTTACTTTGCCTGAGGCAGCTGGACCCCATTTCCTCCATGTCAATGGGGGCCTCGCAGAAAGAAAAACAACCTCATCAGCTGCCAAGTCTGGTAGAACAGGAGATCTCTGGCCATCTCTCTCTCTCTGGCTGTGTCTATCTCTCTGTCTACCCCTCTCTCTGTCCCTGTCCCTCTCCATCTATCTCTCTGTCTCCATCCCTCTCTCTGTCTATCTCCCTCTCTACCCCTCTCTCTGTGTCTGTCCCTCTCCCTGTCTATCTCTCTGTCTCTATCCCTCTCTCTGTCTATCTCTCTGTCTACCCCTCTCTCTGTCCCTGTCCCTCTCCATCTATCTCTCTGTCTCTATCCCTCTCTCTGTCTCTATCCCTCTCTCTGTCTATCTCTCTGTCTATCCCTCTCTCTGTCTATTTCTCTGTCTACCCCTCTTTCTGTCCCTGTCCCTCTCCCTCTATCTCTCTCTGTTCCTCTCTCTGTCTACCCCTTTCTCTGTCCCCGTCCCTCTCCATCTATCCCTCTGCCTCTGTCCCTCTATCTGTCTACCCCTCTCTCTGTCCCTGTCCCTCCATCTATCTGTCTGTCTCTGTCCCTCTCTCTCTGTCTATCCCTCTCTCTGTCTATCTCTCTATCTACCCCTCTCTCTGTCTATCTCTCTATCTACCCCTCTCTCTGTCTATCTCTCTGTCTACCTCTCTCTCTGTCTCTCCCTCTATTTACCCCTCTCCCTGTCTATCTCTCTGTCTACCCCTTTTTCTATCCCTGTCCGTCTCTGTCTATCTCTCTGTCTCTGTCCCTCTCTCTGTCTACCTCTCTATCTACCCCTCTTTCTGTCTATCTTTCTATCTACCCCTCTCCCTGTCTCTCCCTCTATCTACCCCTCTCCCTGTCTCTCCCTCTGTCTATCTCTCTATCTACCCCTCTCCCTGTCTCTCCCTCTATTTACCCCCTCTCCCTGTCTATCTCTCTGTCTACCCCTCTCTCTGTCAATCTCACTATCGATCCCTCTCCCTGTCCCTCTCTCTGTCTATCTCTCTGTCTACTACTCTCCCTCTCTCTGAGTATCTATTTACCCCATCCCTGTCTCTGTCCCTCTCTCTGTCTATCTGCCTATCTCTTTATCTACCTCTGTCTCTCTCCCTCTCTCTGTCTATCTCTCTGTCTACCCCCCTTTCTGTCTATCGCTCTATCTACCCTTTTCTCTGTCTATCTCTCTATCTATCCCTCTTCCTGTCTATCTCTCTGACTACCCCTCTTCCTGTCTATCTCTGTCTACCCATCTCTCTGTCTATCTCTCTTTCTACCCCTTTCTCTGTCTATCTCTCTATCTACCCCTCTCCCTGTCTATTTCTGTATCTACCCCTCTCTCTAGCTCTCTATCTATCCCTCTCTCTGTCCCTGTCTCTGTCTCTCTGTCTACCTCTCTCCCTCTCTCTATCTACCCCTCTCCCTGTCTCTCCCTCTGTCTATCTATCTACCCCTCTCCCTGTAACTCTCTTTCTCTGTCTATCTCTCTATCTACCCCTCTCCCTGTCTCTCCATCACTCTGTCTCTCTCTCTATCTACCCCTCTCCCTGTCTCTCCCTCTGTCTATCTATCTACCCCTCTCTCTGTCTATCTCTCTATCTACCCCTCTCTCTGTCTATCTCTCTATCTACCCCTCTCTCTGTCTATCTCTCTATCTAACCCTCTCTCTGTCCCCGTCTCTTTCTCTATCTCTATCTACCCCTCTCTCTCTATCTCTCTATCTACCCCGTCCCTGTCTCTCTCCCACTGTCTGTCTATCTCTCTATCTACCTCTCTCTCTGCCTATCTCTATCTAACCCTCTCTCTGTCTATCTCTCTATCTAACCCTCTCTCTGTCTATCTCTCTATCTAACCCTCTCTCTGTCCCCGTCTCTTTCTCTATCTCTATCTGGCCCTCTCTCTCTCTCTCTGTCTATCTCTCTATCGACCCCTCTCCCTCTTCCCCTCTCTGGCTCAGACATGCCGCTCTCCTCCGAGTCTCTGCCACAAACAGCCTCGATACTCAGGGAGAGGCTGAAAGTCGATGCATCTGGAACCTCGCTCACTTCCTGCGAGTGTGGCAGGTCCCGAGCGCGTCTCTAACCCGTCATGTCGAAAGCCGCTTGGCGAGCCCACCTACCTGAGTCTCAAACCCCCAAGTCACACCGCACGATGGGGATCAACTTCCACGGGGTCTCGAGCATCCCCCTCCCTCCCAGAGGGGTCTGTCCCGGGAGTCAGCGGGGAGGGAGGAAGCGGGGAGGGGCGGGGCTGTCCAATGATGCTACAAGGGGCTGCTTCGAGGGCAGAGAGAGAGAGAGACGCACAGTGCGAGGCAGGGTAATGGGCGGGGATGGGGGGGTTGGTGAAGACACAGGAGTGGAGGCTGCAGAGTCAGAGAGCTGGGCGTGGGAGAAAAACAAAGAGACAGGTTTGATTCAGCGTTTGCCAGTCCACCTCGGAGGTGACAAAGCAGGGAGGGAGGGTGGTTCACAAAATAGTTCACCTGCAGCAACAACATTGGGCGAGACAGAGAGAGAGACACACAGAGCCAAAGAGAGAGAGATAGACAGAGAGAGACAGAGAGACAGAGAGAGAGAGAGACAGAGAGAGAGAGAGAGAGACAGAGAGACAGGGAGAGAGAGACAGAGTCAGAGAGAGACAGGGAGAGAGAGACAGAGAGAGACAGAGAGAGACAGAGAGAGACAGAGAGAGGGAGAGAGACAGAGAGAGACAAGGAGAGAGAGACAGAGAGAGAGAGAGAGAGACAGAGAGAGAGAGAGAGACGGAGTCAGAGAGAGACAGGGAGAGAGAGACAGAGAGAGAGGGAAAGAGACAGAGAGAGACAAGGAGAGAGACAGAGAGACAGAGAGAGAGAGATAGACACAGAGAGACAGAGAGACAGAGAGAGACAGGGAGAGAGAGACAGAGAGAGAGACAGAGAGAGAGAGACAGACAGATAGAGAGACAGAAAGAGACAGAGAGAGAGGCAGAGAGAGAGACAGAGAGAGACAGAGAGAGAGACAGAGAGAGACAGAGAGACAGAGACAGAGAGAGACAGACAGAAAGCGAGAGACAAACACAGAGAGAGAGGCAGGCAGAGAGAGAGAGAGACAGGCGGAGAGAGAGACAGACGGAGAGAGCGAGACAGACGGAGAGAGAGACAGACGGAGAGAGAGACAGACGGAGAGAGAGAGACAGGAAGAGAGAGACAGGCAGAGAGAGACTGACAGAGAGAGACAGAGAGACGGAGAGAGAGAGAGAGACAGACGAAGAGAGAGACAGACGGAGAGAGACAGACAGACGGAGGGAGAGACAGACGGACAGAGAGACGGAGAGAGAGAGAGAGAAGGAGAGAGAGAGCCAGAGACAGAGAGAGAGACAGGCAGAGAGAAAGACAGACAGAGAGAGAGAGACAGACAGAGAGGGAGACAGTAAGAGACAGAAAGAGACAGAAAGGGAGAACGAGAGACAGAATCAGAGAGAATCAAAGGGCAGGAGCACAAACTCGCACTGCACAGGATGAGGATGTCTCAGATAAAAGCCACAGCCTGGCAACCAGTTTCTTTGAGGGAATGTAGCAATGTTCCAACTGAGGAAACGAGGCAGCCAATTTGTGCACAGCAAGATCCCACAATCAGCAATGTGCCAATGAGGCAGATCATTAGTTTTTCATGTTATTAGTTGTTGAATGAATGTCGGCCCAAGGGCACAGGGGAGAGGGGTGCCCGAACAACCACCCCAAACTGGCTCTTCTGTAGGACAGTTTACATCAACTCCAGAAGCAGACAGTGCGGCACTCCCTCAGTACTGACCCTCTGACAGTGCGGCTCTCCCTCAGTACTGACCCTCTGACAGTGCAGCACTCCCTCAGTACTGACCCTCCGACAGTGCGGCACTCCCTCAGTACTGACCCTCTGACAGTGCAGCACTCCCTCAGTACTGATCCTCCGACAGTGCCACACTCCCTCAGCACTGACCCTCCGACAGTGCGGCGCTCCCTCAGCACTGACCCTCCGACAGTGCGGCACTCCCTCAGTACTGACCCTCCGACAGTGCGGTACTCCCTCAGTACTGACCCTCTGACAGTGCAGCACTCCCTCAGTACTGATCCTCCGACAGTGCCGCACTCCCTCAGCACTGACCCTCCGACAGTGCGG
>JANJGN010001022.1:0-77500 GCA_026770705.1 Isurus oxyrinchus | reverse complement strand
CACTTTTGCCTCTCTCTTACCCTTTATATATTTAAAAACTCTTGTAATCTTCTTTTATATTACTGGCTAGTTTACCCCCATATTTAATCTTCTCCCTCCTTATTTCTTGTTTAGTTGTCCTCTGTTGGTCTTTGTAGGCTTCCCAATCCCCTGGTTTCCCACGGCTCTTCGCTGCATTGTATGCTTTCTCTTTAGCTTTTATGCTGTCCCTGACTTCCCTTGTCAGCCATGGTTGCCTCGTCCTCCCTTTAGTATGCTTCTTCTTCCTAGGGATGAATTTTTGCTGTGTCTCCCAAATTAGTCCCAGAAACTCCTGCCATTGCTGTTCCACTGTCTTTCCTGCTAGGCTCATCTCCCAGTCAATTCTGGCCAGCTCCTCCCTCATGCCTCTGTAGTTGCCTTTATTCAACTGTAATACCGTTACATCTGGTTCCAGCTTTTTCCTCTCAAATTGCAGGGTAAATTCTATCATATTATGGTCACTTCCTCCTAAGGGTTCCTTCACCTTAAGCTCCCTTATCAAATCTGCTTCATTACACATCACTAAATCTAGACTTGCCTGTTCCCTAGTGGGCTCCACCACAAGCTGCTCCAAAAAGCCATCTCGTAGACATTCCACAAATTCCTTTTCTTGGGATCCACCACCAACCTGATTTTCCCAGTCTACCTGCATATTGAAATCCCCCATGATCACTGTAACCTTGCCTTTCTTACACGCCTTTTCTATCTCCTGATGTATCTCGTGCCCCACATCCTGACTACTGTTCGGAGGCCTGTACATAACTCCCATTATGGTTTTTTTACCTTTGTGGTTCCTCAACTCTACCCACACAGATTCTACATCATCTGACCCGACATCATTTCTTGCTATCAATTTAATTTAATTTCTTACTAACAAAGCAACCCCACCCCCTCTGCCAACCTGCCTATCTTTTCAATAGGATGTATATCCTTGGATATTTAGCTCCCAGTCCTGATCCCCTTGCAGCTATGTCTCCGTGATGCCCCTCAGTCTTCTCTGCTCCAATGAAAACAACCCGAGTCTATCCAACCTCTCTTCTTAACTTAAATGTTTCATCCCAGGCAACATCCTGGTGAATCTCCTCTGTACCCCCTCCAGTGCAATCACATCCTTCCTATAATGTGGCGACCAGAGCTGCACACAGCACTCCAGCTGTGGCCTCACCAAGGTTCTATACAACTCCAACATCACCTCCCTACTTTTCTAATCTGTGCCTCGATTGATAAAGGCAAGTGTCCCATATGCCTTTTTCACCACCCCACTAACATGCCCCTCTGCCTTCAGAGATCTATGGACACCCACGCCAAGGTCCCTTTGTTCCTCAGAACTTCCTAGTGCCATGTCATTCATTGAATACTTCCTTGTGAAATGACTCCTTCCAAAGTGTATCACCTCACACTTTTCAGGGTTAAATTCCATCTGCCACTTATCTGCCCATTTGACCATCCCATCTATATCTTCCTGTAGCCCAAGGCACTCAACCTCACTGTTAACCACCCGGCCAATCTTTGTGTCATCCACAAACTTACTAATCCTCCCCCCACATAGTCATCTATGTCGTTTATATAAATGACGAATAATAGGGGACCCAGCACAGATCCCTGTGGTACACTACTGGACACTGGCTTCCAGTCACTAAAGCATCCTTCTGTCATCACCCTCTGCCTCCTACAGCTAAGCCAATTTTGAATCCACCTTATCAAATTTCCCTGTATCCCACGTGCATTTACCTTCTTTATAAGTCTCCCATGTGGGACTATGTCAAAGGCTTTGCTGAAATCCATATAAACTACATCAACTGCACTACCCTCATCTACACACCTGGTCACCTCCTCAAAAAATTCAATCAAATTTGTTAGGCATGACCTCCCTCTGACAAAGCCATGCTGACTATCCCTGATCAAACCTTGCCTCTCCAAGTGGAGATAGATTCTCTCCTTCAGAATTTTCTCCAATAGTTTCCCTATCACTGACGTGATCACTGGCCTGTAGTTCCCTGGCTTATCTTTATAGCCCTTCTTAAATAGCGGAACCACATTAGCTGTTCTCCAGTCCTCTGGCACCTCCCCCGTGGACAGAGAGGAATTAAAGATTTGGGTCAGAACCCCTGTGATCTCCTCCCTTGCCTCTCTCAGCTGTCTGGGACACAGATCATCTGGACCTGGAGATTTGTCCACTTTTAAGCCTGCCAACACCTCCAATACCTTGTCACTCCCTGTGTCAGTTTGCTTAAGAACCTCACAGTCTCTCTCCCCGAGTTTGATACCTTCATCCTCATTCTCTCGGGTGAAGACAGACATGAAGTATTCATTCAACACTCTACCACTGTCCTCTGGCTCCATCCATAGATTGCCCCCTTTGTCCTTTATGGGCCCTACTCTTTCCCTGGTTATCCTCTTCCCATTGACATACCTACAGAATATCTTGGGATTTTCCCTACTTTTACCAGCCAGGGCTTTCTCAAGTCCCCTCTTTGCTCTCCTGCTTGCTTTCTTAAGCTCCACCCTGCACTGTCTGTACTCCACTAATGCCTCCACTGATTTGCTTCCATTGTACCTGCTAAAAGCCTCTCTTTTTCCTTCTCATTGTAACCTGAATATCTCTGGTCATCCATGGTTCTCTGGGCTTGTTACTCCTTCCCATCACTCTAGAGGGAACACGTTGAGCCTGTACCCTCCCCATTTCCTTTTTGAACACCCCCCACTGCTCCTCTGTAGATTTCCCCACAAGTAGCTGTTCCCAGTCTACCTTGGCCAGATCCTGCCTTATTTTACTGAGATCCACTCTCCCCCAATCCAAAACATTTTTTTGCAACTTGTCTATTTCTTTGTCCATAACAAACTTAAACTGCACCATGTTGTGATCGCTATTGCTAAAATGCTCCCCCACCACCACCTCAGCCACCTGTCCTGCTTCATTCCCCAGAGTTAGGTCCAGCACTGCGCTGTCCCTTGTTGGACCCTCTACATATTGACCTAAAAAGTTCTCCAGGAATCTAAAACCCTCCCTCCTGCACCAACTCTTAAGCCACGTATTCATCTGCATTATTCTCCAATTTCTGAGCTCACTAGCACATGGTACTGGGAGTAATCCAGAGATTACAACCTGAAAGGTCTTGCTTCTTTGTCTACTGCCCAACTCCCTGAATTCTTGATGCAAGACCTCATCCCTCTTTCCAACATGTACCATGACCTCTACCTTATCACCCTCCCCCTTCAGGATGCCCTGCATCCGTTCAGTGACATCCTGGACCCTGGCACCAGAGAGGCAACACACCATCCTGGAGTCACGTTGACAGCCACAGTAGTGCCTATCTGTTCCCCTGACTATAGAATCCCCTATTACTAATGCTCTTCCTCCACTCCTGTACAGACAGGCTGCTTGTGGTGCCAGAAGCTTGGCTCTGTCCGCACTCCCTGGAGGAAGCAGCGCCCTCATCAGCCTCCAAAATGGAATACCGATTTCCGAGTGGGATCCCAGGGGACTCCTGAACTACCTGCCTGTTCCTCTGAGGGGGACCGGGGTCACACGAGTGGGAGGGGGGCAAGAGCAAGAGAAGGTGCATCAAGGAGAAAGCACATGAGAGAGAGAGAGACAGAATGCAAAAAAGAGAGCAAGAGCAAGAGCAAGGGATTGCAAGAGGCAGAGAGCAAGTGAGAGCACGCGCGCAAGAGAGAGATAGAGAGCACGAGAGAGAGAGAGAGAGAGAGCACGAGAGAGAGAGTGCAAGAGAGAGAGAGCACGAGAGAGAGAGAGAGCACGAAAGAGAGAGAGAGCACGAGAGAGAGAGTGGGCGCGTGGAGAGAAAGAGGGTGCGCACGCAGAGAGAGAGGGCACGCGCGGAGAGAGAGGGTGCACACGGAGAGAGAGGGTGCACACAGAGAGAGAGAGAGGGCACACACGGAGAGAGAGAGGGCACACACGGAGAGAGAGGGCACGCACGGAGAGAGAGAGGGCGCACACGGAGAGAGAGAGGGCGCGCACGGAGAGAGAGAGGGCGCACACGGAGAGAGAGAGGGCGCACACGGAGAGAGAGAGGGCGCACACGGAGAGAGAGAGGGCGCGCACGGAGAGAGAGAGGGCGTACAGGGAGAGAGAGAGGGCATGCGCAGAGAGAGAGAGGGCACACATGGAAAGAGAGAGGGCGCACACGGAGAGAGAGAGGGTGCACACGGAGAGAGAGAGGGCGCATACAGAGAGAGAGAGGGCGCACAAGGAGAGAGAGAGCGCACAGGGAGAGAGAGGGCGCACACGGAGAGAGAGAGGGCGCATACAGAGAGAGAGAGGGCGCACAAGAAGAGAGAGGGCGCACACGGAGAGAGAGAGGGCGCATACAGAGAGAGAGAGGGCGCACAAGGAGAGAGAGGGCGCACAGGGAGAGAGAGGGCACACACGGAGAGAGAGAGGGTGCACAGGGAGAGAGAGAGGGCGCACAGGGAGATTGAGAGGTCATGCGCAGAGAGAGAGAGGGCGCACACGGAGAGAGAGAGGGCGCACACGGAGAGAGAGGGCACACGGAGAGAGAGAGGGCACACGGAGAGAGAGGGCACACGGAGAGAGAGAGGGCACACGGAGAGAGAGAGGGCGCACATGGAGAGAGAGAGGGCGCACACGGAGAGAGAGAGGGTGCACACGGAGAGAGAGAGGGCGCACACGGAGAGAGAGGGCACATGGAGAGAGAGAGAGCACACAGAGAGAGAGGGCACATGGAGAGAGAGAGGGCGCACACGGAGAGAGAGGGTGCACACAGGGAGAGAGAGAGGGCGTGCGCAGAGAGAGGGCGCACACGGAGAGAGAGAGGGCACATGGAGAGAGAGAGAGCGCACACAGAGAGAGAGAGGGTGCACACGGAGAGAGAGAGGGCGCGCACGGAGAGGGAGAGGGCGCACACGGAGAGAGAGGGCGCGCACAGAGAGAGAGGGTGCACACAGAGAGAGAGAGGGCGCACACGGAGAGAGAGGGCGCGCACAGAGAGAGAGAGTGCACACAGAGAGAGAGAGGGCGCACACGGAGAGAGAGGGTGCACACGGAGAGAGAGGGCGCACACAGAGAGAGAGAGGGTGCACACGGAGAGAGAGAGGGCACATGGAGAGAGAGAGAGCGCACACAGAGAGAGAGAGGGTGCACACGGAGAGAGAGAGGGCGCGCACGGAGAGGGAGAGGGCACACACGGAGAGAGAGGGCACACAGAGAGAGAGAGGGAGCACACGGAGAGAGAGAGGGCGCACACGGAGAGAGAGAGGGCGCACACGGTGAGAGAGAGGGCGCGCACAGAGAGAGAGAGGGTGCACACGGAGAGAGAGAGGGCGCGCACGGAGAGAGAGAGGGCGTGCACGGAGAGAGAGAGGGCGTCCGCGGAGACAGAGGATGCACAAGACAGGAGGGGCATGAGGGAGAGAGAGGGGGAGCATGAGAAAAAGAGTGCACAAGAGAGAGTGTGCAAGAGAGACTGCGCAAGAAAAAGAGAGAGCACAAGAGGAAGAGAGGGCATGAGAGGGAGCGAGAGCACGAGAGAGAGGGAGCATGAGACAGAGAATGCGTGAGAGAGTGAGTGCACAAGAGAGAGAGTGCACAAGAGAGAGAGAGTGCAAGAGACGGAGCGCAAGTGACAGAGCGTAAGAGACAGAGCGTAAGAGAGAGAGAGTGTAAGAGAGAGAGGACAAGAGAGAGAGAGCACAAGAGAATGAGTGCACGAGAGAGAGAGTGCATGAGAGAGAGAGTGCAAGAGACAGAGCATAAGAGAGAGAGAGTGCAAGAGAGAGAGGACAAGAGAAAGAGAGAGCTTGAGAGAGAGAGCACAAGGGAGAGAGAACACGAGAGAGAGAGAGAGCATGAGAGAGGGAGAGCATGGGAGAGGGAAAGCATGGGAGAGAGAGGGAGGGAGCATGAGAGAGTGAGAGAGAGCATGAAAGAGAGTGCAAGAGTGAGAGTGCACGCAAGAGAGAGTCAGCTCAAGAGAGAGACAGCGCAAGAGAGAGAGCACCATCATGAAGAGATATTAATGCCTATAATGTTATTGGAAATTACTGTTAAATTGGAATTGTTGTAGGGTCTGTGTCTGTGTGTGTCAGTGTGCGTGTGCGTCTATGTGTGTCTATGTGTGTCTTAATTAGATTAAAGCCAGCTAGTCTGCGTGCTTGGCTGTATAGTAGTTTGAGATGTTAATTAGATAAATATAAGGAAGTTGAAAGGTATAGGATACATTAGCACTTGTTGAATAAAGCATTCAAGAGTGGGAGTAAAATCTTACACCTAGCTAGGAGACACCAAGCAATGTGTTTACATGACTAATAAAATTGGTGGACTGCAAGGATTATTGTTAGGAGAGGTAACATTTTAAAAGCCTGGTGATACATTCAGAGGAGAAGCTAGGTGAAAACTGAGATGAGTTTGTGCGTGTGTATAAGTCAGAGGCATTTAAGATCTAACCAGCCTGTAAGTCCAGAACTGTGTCTGCAAAGGAATCAAATTGCAAGGAACCTCATTTTGAAGTTATAAGATCAAATGTGCTTTGCCTGCTGTCTGTTTAAAGTCTATGGGTTACAGTTGCCTTGGTGAAGATTTATCTGGGAGTCATTAATTTGGGGATTTGTTTAAAAGTTATTATGGTAGCAATTTGTAGATGTGTGTTTAATTTGTCGGTAAATTAATAAATGTTTGATTTAGTTATATATAAAAACACCTCTTGAGGCTCAGTGGTCTTATTCCTGAATTCAGAGCTGCATCTCAAACATACCAACTAAAAATATGGGTTATGACAGTTGTTCAAGCTTCCCTCTGGGATTTTAAATAACTCAGCCTTTAGCAACTGTTGTGTCATAACAACTGGGGGCTCTTAGTGGGATAATATTTCTAATTCCTTGATTAGTTTGGATCTTAAGGTTATGAGTACGAGATGGTGTAGTGGTACTGTCACTAGACGAATAATCCAGTAGACCCAAGGTCATTCTCTGGGGACCGGGTTCAAATCCCATCACGGGCAGATAGTGGAACCTGAATCCAATACAAAATCTGGAATTAAAAGTCTAATGATGACTACAAAACCATTGTTGATTGTTGTAAAAACCCATCTGGTTCACTAATTGTCTGGCCTACATGTGACTCCAGACCCACAGGAACGTGGCTGACTCTGAACAAGGGCAATTAGGGATGGGTAATACATGCTGGGCCCAGCCAGTGACACCCCCATCCCATGAATTAAATAAATAAAACTTTCAATCCAGGAGTTGGTGAGGCTTATTATAAGTGGCGTGGCTGCATCCGAATGGCTAAATCTTTTTTTTGGAAGTAGATGATGGAGATAGTAGACTGATTGGGTTACAGAAAAAATATCCAATAATAAAGCTAACAGATACGTTAAAATGAGAGTTATTTGTAGGGGGAGGGAATCAGATATAATTAAAGGTTGGACGTGATACCTGACACTAGTGGACAAGCAAAGGAACTGAAAAAGCTTGAATTAGAAGCAAAGGAAAGAGAAAGGGGCATTCCAAAGGCAGCAAGCAGAAAGGAAGGAAGCTAGGACTGGAATTTCAGGCAAGAGAGAAAGAGGATGCCTGCTTAAAAAGGCTAGAGGTTAAAAAAAAAGCGATCTTGCATTCTGAGGAGAGATCTGATGATGAAAAAAAACCTTTAACCTGAAACTTAGTGGGGAGATGTTTAAACTTGTACAAAGTTTGAAGAAAAGGGTATTGAAGCATTCTTTATTTCATTTGAGAAGCTAGCTAAACAGATGAAATGGCCACTGGAAAACTGGATGTTACTGTTACAGTCTACGTTGGTGGGTGGAGTGCATGAGGTATACGCTTCGCTGCCTGAAGAGGCATTGGTGAATTATGATGTGGTGAACAAAGGCTATTTTGAGTCCATATGAGTTGGTTCCAGAAGCATACAGGCAGAAATTTAAGAATATGAGAAAACGGCCCGGGCAAACTTATGTTGAGTTTGAGAGAGTAAAACAAAGTAATTTTGACCAGTGGATACGGACATTAAAAATAGAGACAACATTTGCAGCTCTCAGGGAAGTAATTCTCTTGGAAGAATTTATAGACTCAATCCCTTAGGTAGGGAGAACTCATGTGGAGGAACAGAGGGTTGATTCTGCAAACAAACAGCAGGGATAGCTGATGATGACCAGTTAGGTCATAGAGCTGAACCTTTCTGTTGTCACTTTTTCAACTCGGAAGAGGATTGAAAGCGGGAGGGTGAAAGGAAGGCTGGTAGTCAGGGAAGAGGATAAGTAGCTGGAAGGTCCCAAGGAGTTTTTTCTCGGAATAAAAAGGAAGGTTTTGAGGGTAGGAGCGACATTCAAAAAATTGAGGTGTTTTCAGTGCAATAAAGTGGGGCTCACAAAGTCAGTGTGTTGGAAATCGCAGGGAAAATCTATTGGAATTATTGGGGTGCATAAAAGCTCTGGAAGTAAAAGTACCATAGGTTCTGAGGTTGAGGCGCCAGAGGTTTTGTGTCCAGGTTAAATAGAGAAATTCGGCGATAGGTGAAGAAGAGGGTATGTGTTCACAGTTTACTCAAGAGAATTCTGAGGAGCGGGTTGTAGAAATGTTTGAAGACTTTGTGCGTGAGGGGTAAGTCTTTCCAATGTGTACAGGGTGGAGTAGGTAAAGCCGTTAAAATTTTAAGAGACACGGGGGCTAGTCAATCCTTAATGTTGTGGGATAGTGATATTTGTTGTTCAGAGGGAGTGTTGCAGGAACGGGTGATAAGTGGCCTTCATGGAGATGCTAAACCTATCCCCTTGTGGAAGGTAAATTTAAGGAACAAATGGAAGACGGGTGAAGTTCACATTCACTCCCTCCACCACCGACGCATAGTAGCAGCAGCGTGTGTACCATCTACAAGATGCACTGCAGGAACTCACCAAGGCTCCTGCAACAGCACCTTCCAAACCCACGACCACTGCCATCTAGAAGGACAAGGGTGGCAGATGCATGGGGAACACCACCACCTGGAAGTTCCCCTCCAAGTCACTCACTGTCCTGACTTGGAAATATATCGACCGTTCCTTCACTGTCGCTGGGTCAAAATCCTGGAGCTCCCTCCCTAACAGCGCTGTGGGTGTACCTACACCACACGGGGACAAAATCCTGGAACTCCCTCCCTAACAGCGCGGTGGGTGTACCTACACCACACGGGGACTGCAGCGGCTCAAGAAGGCAGCTCACCCACCACCTTCTCAAGGGGCAATTAGGGATGGGCAATAAATGCTGGGCCCGGCCAGAGAAGCCCAGATCACATGAAAGAACGAAAAAAAAGTTATTGTTGGAGTAGTGGAAAATTTGCCCATTGCAGGGTAATGATATAGCTGGGTCATAGAGTTGGGTGATGCCTATGGTAGTTGAGCAGCCTGTAGAAGTGATTTCAACAGAGGTGTTAGAGGGAGAGAGAGAGCATCCTGGATTGTTTCTGGATTGTGTGGCACAGGCACAGAGGTTGAAACAAGGCAAACAAGAAGGGCAGAACTTCAAATGCAAGAAGATGGTGTCGAAATCCAATTAGCTGGCGCCGTATTTGATAATATTGCTCAGGAGAAAAGACTACAGGACAGTTCAGCTGAAGTGTAGACTCAAGGAGGTTAGTGGAGTTACAAGAAAAATGATTTGCCAGTTAAAACAGTTATATCAGGCAGCTTACTCAGAAATCGAAGCAAAACGTATTCCAGCATATTATTACCCTAAGGGAGATATTTTGTTGAGAAAGTGGTGGCCGGATAGCGTCTCAGCAGATGAAAGCTGGAGTGAGATTGTTATCCCATTAGGGTATAGACATGAGGTTCTGAGGGTTGCTCATGAAATTCCAATGGGGGGAGGATATTTAGGAGTTAGGATAACACAGGAAAAGATACAGAGGGTTTTTTTTTTGTGGGGGGTGCTAGGATTGCACAGGGATGTAGTCAAATTCTGTAGAACGCACCATACATGTCAAGTAACAGGGAAACCACAGGCAGTGATTAAGCCGGCGCCTATAATCCCAATACCAGCATTTGAAGATCATTTTACCAGGGTCATGTTTGATTGTGTCGGACCCCTTCTTAAGACTAAAAGTGGAAATCAGTACTTATTGACAATAATGGATGTGCCTAACAAGTTTCCTGAAGTGATACCTTTAAGAAGTATTACAACTAAGAAGATTGTGGAGGAGTTAACAATTTTTTTTTTAACAAGGTATGGTTCACCTAAAGAAATACAATCAGATCAGGGGTCAAATTTCATGTCACAGCTGTTTAAGGAAGTAACGAACAGCTTGGGGATAAAACAGTTCAAATCAACAGCTTATGATCCAGAGTCACAAGGAGCTTTGGAAAGATGGCTTCAAACTTTAAAAACCATGATGAGAGCGTATAGTCAGGATTATCCACAGGATTGGGATATAGGAATTCCATTCTTGTTATTTACTATTACAGATGCTCCTAAGGCATTGACTGGTTTTAGCCCCTTTGAACTAGTTTATGGGCATGAGGTAGGGGGACCACTGAGATTGATTCATGAGAAATTGGTGAATCACAATTCAGAAACTACTCTCCTGGATTACGTATCAATTTTCAGGGAAAAATTGAACAGAGCATATGAGCTGGCTAGGGAACATTTAAAGATATCACAGCAAGTGATGAAAGCGAAGGCTTGTTTCTGGAAAGTATTAGTTTTGTTACCAGTTCTAGGGGATTCATTAAATACAGGGTTTAGTGGGCCTTACAGGATTGAAAAGAAATTGAGTGAAGTAAATTATTTAATAAATACTCCAGAAAGAAGAAATAAGCAGAGGGTGTGTCATGTATATATGCTTAAAAAGTACGTTGACAGGGAAGAGGAACAAAAAGAGGTATTAGTGATGCTGGATGATGAGAAAGAGGTAGATGTGCCGGACTTTGAAACTGATTTTCCTCCAATCAAATTGGATAATGAGGCAGAGCTTGAAAATTTAAATGAAATATTGAGTTACCTTCCAAATAAGTGTCAAAGTGATTTGAAGAAGATATTGCAGTCACGCAAACCTATTTGTGGAAATAAGCTGGGAAAGCCACGTTTGGCTTTACATGATGTATGTATAGAAATATCATCTTCAATAAGGCAACAACTTTATAGGTTAAATCCAGCAAAGTTAGCACAGTTAACAAAAAAGAAATTGACTGCACGCTTCAAAACAATATCGAGGGCAGTTGCAGTAACTGGAGTTCGCCTGTTGTACTGGTACCGAAACCAGATGGAACACAAAGACTGTGTGTGTGGACTATCGAAAGGTGAATGCGGTGACAAAAGCAGATTCCTAACCTATACCACAGCTGGAAGATTGCATTGAGAGAGAGCGCAAGAGAGAGAGAGTGCACGAGAGAGAGAGTGCACGAGAGAGAAAGCGCAAGAGAGAGAGCGCAAGAGAGAGAGAGAGAGGGCGAGAGAGAGAGGACGAGAGAGAGAGGACGAGAGAGAAAGTGCACAAGAGAGAGAACGCAAGCGAGAGATCGCAAGAGAGAGAAAGCGCAAGAGAGAGAGCGCAAGAGAGAGAGAGAGAGGGCGAGAGAGAGAGGACGAGCGAGAGAGTGCACAAGAGAGAGAACGCAAGCGAGAGATCGCAAGAGAGAGAGAGCGCAAGAGAGAGAGAGAGAGGGCGAGAGAGAGAGGACGAGAGAGACAGGGCGAGAGAGAGAGTGCACAAGAGAGAGAACGCAAGCGAGAGATCGCAAGAGAGAGAGAGCGCAAGAGAGAGAGCGCAAGAGAGAGAGCACAAGAGAGAGAGAGCACAAGAGAGAGAGAGAGTGCATGAGAGAGAGAGTGCACGAGAGAGAGCACAAGAGAGAGAGAGAGTGCATGAGAGAGAGAGAGTGCAAGAGAGAGAGCGCAAGAGAGAGAGCGCAAGAGAGAGAGCACAAGAGAGAGAGAGCACAAGAGAGAGAGAGAGTGCATGAGAGAGAGAGTGCACGAGAGAGAGCACAAGAGAGAGAGAGCACAAGAGAGAGAGAGCACAAGAGAGAGCGAGAGTGCATGAGAGAGAGAGTGCACGAGAGAGAGCACAAGAGAGAGAGTGCAAGAGAGAGAGAGCGCAAGAGAGAGACAGCGCAAGAGAGAGACAGTGCAAGAGAGAGACAGCGCAAGAGAGATAGAGTGAGGGTGAGAGAGACGACGAGAGAGAGAGTGCGAGAGAGAGTGTGCGCTGTCATGAAGAGATAATAATCTCTATAATGTCACTGGAAATTATTATTAAATAGGAATTGTAATAGTGTGTCTGTTTGTGTCTGTGTGTCTTAATAAAATTAAGCTCAGGCTTTGCCAACTGCTGTGTCATAACAAGAGTGACAGAGAGAGAGGGAGAGTGAGAGAGAGAGAGTGTGAGAGAGAGAGTGTGAGAGCGGCAGTGAGAGCAGGAGAGGCAGAGGGAGAGCGGGAGCAGATGTGAATGAGCGCGACCGAGAGGGCAAGCGGGACCGAGATGGTGAATGCGAACAGGAGCGGCAGGGAGAGCGGGAGCAGCAGAGGGAGCGAGCGCGGCCGCAAGCGAGCGCACCCGAGATGGCGAGCGCGAACAGGAGCGGCTGGGAGAGCAAATGTGACAGAGAGCGCAGGAGAAAGGGAGAGCGCGAGGGCGGCAGAGAAGGGTGGGAGCAGCAGAGAGAGTGAGCAAAAGCAAAAAACGGCGGGAAAAACTCAGCAGGTCTGACAGCATCTGTGGGGAGGAGGGCAGAGCTAACGTTTCGAGTCCATGGGAGCCTTCTTCAGAATGTCAGTGAGTGAGTGTGACAGCGAGGGAGATGAGTGACAATGGAGCAAGAGTGCGAGAATGAGAGGCAGAGTGAGCATGAGAGACAGAGAGAGAGAGACAATGAAAGAGGGGGAGAGAGAGGGAGAGACAGAGAGATTGACCCATTGAATGAGCAACAAATCTGTTGTCAGCTCAGGTTAATGAGCTCTGACACAAGTGCCTGCACTGGATCCGATTAATCCTTTAATCGTTCTCTGCAGCAGTGTGGGAGCCGAGCTAAGGATCGAGGAACCGAAACAAGGCGGCATGTCAAAGAACGCAGCTACGGGAACCGGGCGAGAGGCAGGCAAGGGGGAGAGGGGAGGGGAGCAGCCCAGAGACAAGCCCATCAAGTCAGCGCTCCGACAAAGCTCGGTGAAGGAATCGGAGGGCGGGGAGCACAGGCAGAGCGGCGGCGATCGGGCAGAGGCCACTGCAAGGCGGGACTCGATCTCCAAGGGCAAAGGGAGGAGGAGGGCAAGCGAGGCACCCTCGGTCACCTTCCAGGAGACGGAGAGTAACAGTGAGACGCCCTCGCTGGCATTGAGGAGCAGGAGGAGAACGAGTGAGACCCCCTCATTGACAACGACCATGTACTCACCATTTCTCAACGCGTTATTCAGCCGTGTGAGTGTTACAGTGAGGGGCGTGGGGTGTTTAACAGTGTCACAGTGAGGGGTGTGGGGTATATCAGAGTGTTACAGTGAGGGGCGTGGGGTATATCAGAGTGTTACAGTGAGGGGTGTGGGGTATATCAGAGTGTTACAGTGAGGGGTGTGGGATATATCAGAGTATTACAGTGAGGGGTGTGGGGTATATCAGAGTGTTACAGTGAGGGGCGAGGGGTATATTAGAGTGTTATAGTGAGGGGTGTGTGATATATCAGAGTGTTACAGTGAAGGAAGTGGGGTATATCCAAATGCTACAGTGAGGGGTGTGGGATATATCAGAGCGTTAGAGTGAGGGGTGTGGGGTATATCCGTGTGTTACAGTAAGGGTTATGGGGCATATCAGAGTGTTACAGTGAGGGGTGTGGGGTATATCAGAGTGTTATAGTGAGGGGTGTGGGGTATATCAGAGTGTTATAGTGAGGGGTGTAGGATATGTCAGAGTGTTATAGTGAGGGATGTGGGGATATATCAGAGTGTTACAGTGAGGGGTGTGGGATATATCAGAGCATTACAGTGAGGGGTGTGAGATATATCAGTGTGTTACAGTGAGGGATGTGGGATATATCAGAGTGTTACAGTGAGGGGTGTGGGATATATCAGTGTGTTCCAGTGAGGGGTGTGGGATATATCAGAGTGTTCCAGTGAGGGGTGTGGGATATATCAGAGTGTTACAGTGAGGGATGTGGGATATATCAGAGTGTTACAGTGAGGCGTGTGAGATATATCAGTGTGTTCCAGTGAGGGGTGTGGGATATATCAGAGCGCCAGAGTGAGGAGAGTGGGGTATATCGGAGAGATTCAGTTAGGGGTGTGGGGTATATCAAAATTTTATAGAGGGGAATGTGGGGTATTTCAGAGTGTCACAGCATGGGGTGTGGGGTATATCCGATTGTTACAATGAGTGATATGGGATATATCAGGGAGTTACAGTGAGGGGTGTGGGTTACATCAGGTTGTTACAGTGAGGGGTGTGGGCTATATCAGAGTGTTGATGTGAGGGGTGTTGGATATATCAGAGTGTTACAGTGAGGGTGTGGGGACATATCAGAGTGTTACAGTGAGGGTGTGGGGACATATCAGAGTGTTACAGTGAGGGTGTGGGGACATATCAGAGTGTTACAGTGAGGGTGTGGGGGCATATCAGAGTGTTACAGTGAGGGTGTGGGGACATATCAGAGTGTTACAGTGAGGCTGTGGGGACATATCAGAGTGTTACAGTGAGGGTGTGGGGACATATCAGAGTGTTACAGTGAGGGTGTGGGGGCATATCAGAGTGTTACAGTGAGAGATGTGGAGTATTTCAGAGTGTTATAGTGAGGGATGTGGGATAAATCAGAGTGCTATAGTGAGGGGTGTGTGGGATATATCAGAGTGTTACTGTAAGGGCTTGGGATATATCAGTGTCACAGCAGGGGTGTGGGTGTATATCAGAGCGTTACAGTGAGGGGTGTGGCAAATATCAGAATGTTACAGTGAGGGGAGTAGGGGTATATCAGAGTGTTACAATGAGGGTGTGGGTGTATATCAGAGTATTACGTTGAGGTGATATGGGATATATCAGGGTGTTATAGTGAGGGGTTTGGGATATATCAGTTTGTTACTGTGAGTGTTGTGGGGGAATATTGGTTTGTTAGGGTGAGTGGTGTGCTGTATATCAGGACATTACAGTGATGTGTGTGTGGTATATCAGAGTGTTACGGTGAGGGGTGTGGGATATATCAGAGTGTTACAGTGAGGGATGTGATGTATATCAGAGTGTTACAGTGGGGGCTGTGAGATATATCAGAGTGCTATAGTGAGGGGTGTAGGAAATATCAGAGTGTTACAGTGAGGGGTGAGGGATATATCACAGTGTTACAGCAAGGGGTGAGGGATATATCAGTGTTACAGTGAGGGGTGAGGCATATATCAGAGTGTTATAGTGAGGGGTGCGGGATATATCAGATTGTTACAGTGAAGGGAGTGGGATATAACAGAGTGTTACAGTGAGGGGTGTGGCTTATATCAGAGTGTTACAGTGAGGGATGTGGGGTATATCAGATTGTTATAGTGAGGGGTGTGGGACATGTCAGATTGTTACAGTGAGGGGTGTGTGATATATCAGAGTGTTATCTTGAGGGGTGTGGGGTATATCAGAGAGTTAAAGTGAGGGGTGTGGGTTATATAAGAGTGTACGTGTGAGGGGTGTGAGGTATATCAGAGTGTTACAGTGAGGGGTGTGGGGTAGATCAGAGTGTTACAGTGAAGGGTGTGGGTCATATCAGAGTATTACAGTGAGGGGTTTGGGTTATATCAGAGTGTTACAGTGAGGGGTTTGGGTTGTATCAGAGTGTTACAGTGAGGGGTTTGGGTTATATCAGAGTGTTACAATGAAGGGTTTGGGTTATATCAGAGTGTCACTGAGGCTGTGGGTTATATCAGTGTGTTATAGTGAGGGAAGTGGGTTTTATCAGAGTGTTATAGTGTGGGGTGTGGCTTATATCAGAGTGTTACAGTGAGGGGTGAGGGGTATATCAGAGTGTCACAGCGGGGGTGTGGGTGTATATCAGTGTCACAGCGGGGGTGTGGGTGTATATCAGAATGTTACAGTGAGGTGTTTGGGTTATATCAGAGTGTTACAGTGAGGGGCGTGGGTGTATATAAGAGTGTTACAGTGAGGGGTCTGGGTTATTTCAGAGTGTCACAGCAGTGGGTGTGGAATATATCAGAGTGTTACAGTGAGGGGAGCGGGTGTGTATCAGAGTGTTACATTGAGGGCTGTTGGTTATATCAGAGTATTGCAGCGGGGGTGTGGATGTATATCAGAGTGTCACAGCAGGGGTGTGGTGTATATCAGAGTGTCACAGCAGGGGTTTGGGTGTATATAAGAGTGTTACAGTGAGGGTTGTGGGGTATATCAGAGTGTTACAGTGAGGGGTGTGGGTGTATATCAGAGTGTTACAGTGAGGGGTGTGGGATATATCAGAGTGTTATAGTGAGGGGAGTGGATTATATCAGTGTGCTACAGTGAGAGTGTGAGTTATATCAGAGTGTCACAGCAGAGAGTGTGGCGTATATCAGAGTGTTACAGTGAGGGGTGTGGGATATATCAGAGTATTACAGTGAGGGGTGTGGGGTATATCCACGTTTTACAGTGAGGTGTGTGGGATATATCAGAATGTTACAGTGAGGCGTGTGGGTGTATTTCAGATTGTTATAGTGAGGGGTGTGGGTGTATATCAGAGTGTTACAGTGAGGGGTGTGGGTGTCTATCAGAGTGTTACAGTGAGGGGTGTGGGTGTCTATCAGAGTGTTACAGTGAGTGTGTGGTGTATATCAAAGTGTTACAGTGAGGTGTGTGGGGTATATCAGAGTGTTACAGTGAGGAGTGTGGTGTTATATCAGAGTGTTACAATGAGGGGTGTGGGATATATCAGAGTGTTACTGTGAGGGTGTGATGTATATCAGAGTGTTACAGTGAGGAGTGTGGGGTATATCAGAGTGTTACAATGAGGGGTGATGGGTATATCAGAGTGTTACAGTGAGGGGTGTGGGGTATATCAGAGTGTTACAGTGAGGGGAGTGGGATGTATCAGAGTATTACAGTGAGGGGTGTGGGGTATATCAGAGTGTTACAGTGAGGGGTGTGGTGTATATCAGAGTGTCACAGTGAGGGCTGTGAGGTATATCAGAGTGTTACAGTGAGGGGTGAGGGGTATATCAGAGTGTTATAGTGAGGGGTGTGGGGTATATCAGAGTGTTACAATGAGGGGTGATGGGTATATCAGAGTGTTACAATGAGGGGTGTGGTGTATTTCAGAGTGTCACAGTGAGGGGTGTGGGGTATATCAGAGTGTTACAGTGAGGGGTGTGGGGTATATCAGAGTGTTACAGTGAGAGGTGTGGGTTATATCAGCGTGTCACAGTGAGGGGTGAGGGGTATATCAGAGTGTTACAGTGAGGGGTGTGGGGTATATCAGCGTGTCACAGAGGAGGTGTGTGGTATATCAGAGTGTTACAGTGAGGGGTCTGGGTTATATCAGAGTATTGCAGCGGCGGGTGTGGGATATATCAGAGTGTCACAGTGGAGGGGTGTGGGTTATATCAGAGTGTCACAGCGGGGGGGTGGCGTTATATCAGAGTGCTACAGTGAGGCGTGTGGGGTACATCAGAGTGTTAAAATGAGGGGTGTGTGGTATATCAGAGTGTCACACCGGGGTTGTGGGGTATATCAGAGTGTCACAGCGAGGGTTGTGGGATATATCAGAGTGTCAAATCGGGCGTGTGGGGTATATCAGAGTGTTACAGTGAGGGGTGTGGGTTATATCAGAGTGTCAAAGCGGGAGGTGTCGGGTATATCAGAGTGTCACAGCGGGGTTGTGGGGTATATCAGAGTGTCACAGCAGGGATTGTGGGATATATCAGTGTGTTACAGTGAGGACTGTGGGTTACATCAGATTGTTACTGTGAGGGGTGTGGGATATTTCAGAGTGTTACAGTGAGGGGTGTGGGGTATAACAGAGTGTTACAGTGAGGGGTGTTGGATATATCAGATTGTTACAGTGAGGGGTGTGGGTGTATATCAGAGTGTTACAGTGAGGGGTGTGGGTGTATATCAGAGTGTTACAGCGAGGGGTGTGGGGTATATTAGAGTGTTACAGTGAGGGGTATTGGAAATATCAGATTGTTACAGTGATGGCTGTAGGGTACATCAGAGTGTTACAGTGAGGGGTGTGAGGTATATCAGAGTGTTACAGTGAGGGGTTTGGGGTATATCAGAGTGTCACAGCGGGGATGTGGAGTATATCAGAGTGTTACAGTGAGGGGTGTGCTGTATATCAGAGTGTTACAGTGAGCGGTGTGGCGTATATCAGAGTGTTATAGTGAGGGATGTGGGATATATCGGAGTGTTATAGTGAGGGGTGTGGGATATATCAGAGTGTTACAGTGAAGGGTGTGGGAAATATCAGAATGTTACAGTGAGGGGAGTGGGGCTATATCAGAGTGTTACAATGAGGGTGTGGGTGTATATCAGAGTATTACGTTGAGGTGATATGGGATATATCAGGGTGTTATAGTGAGGGGTTTGGGATATATCAGTTTGTTACTGTGAGTGTTGTGGGGGAATATTGGTTTGTTAGGGTGAGTGGTGTGCTGTATATCAGGACATTACAGTGATGTGTGTGTGGTATATCAGAGTGTTACGGTGAGGGTTGTGCTGGATATCAGAGTGTTACAGTGAGGGTTATTGGATGTATCAGAGTGTTACAGTGAGGGGTGTGCGATATATCAGTTTGTTACTGTGAGGGTTGTGGGGGAATATTGGTTTGTTAGTGTGAGGGTTGTGCTGGATATCAGGATGTTACAGTAAGGTGTGTGTGGTATATCAGAGTGTTATGATGAGGGGTGTGGGGTATATCAGAGTGTTACGGTGAGGGATGTGGGATATATCAGAGTGTTATAGTGAGGGATGTGTTGTATATCATAGTGTTACAGTTGGGGCTGTGAGACATATCAGAGTGCTATAGTGAGGGGTGTAGGAAATATCAGTGTGTTACTGTGAGGGGTGAGGGATATATCAGTGTTACAGAGATGAGTGTGGGATATATCAGAGTGTAACAGTGGGGGGTGTGGCGTATATCAGAGTGTTACAGTGAGGGGTGTGGGGTATATCAGAGTGTCACAGTGAGGGGTGTGGGTTATATCAGAGTGTCACAGTGAAGGGTGTAGGGTATGTCAGAGTGTCACAGTGAGAGGTGTGGCGTATATCAGAGTGTCACAGCGGGGGTGTGGGTTATATCAGTGTGTTACAGTAAGGGCTTAGGATATATCAGAGTGTGACAGTGAGGGGTGTGCGATATATAAGAGTGTTATAGTGAGGAGTGTGGCGTATTTCAGAGTGTTATAGTGAGGGGTGTGGGGTATATCAGAGTGTTATAGTGAGGGGTGTGGGATATATCAGAGTGCTACATTGAGGGGTGTGCGATATATCAGAGTGTTACAGTGAGGGGTGTGGTGTATTTCAGAGTGTTATAGTGAGGGATGTGGGATATATCAGAGTGTTATAGTGAGGGGCGTGGGATATATCAGAGTGTTACAGTGAGGGGTGTGGGATTTATCAGAGTGTTACAGTGAGGGATTTGGGGTATATCAGAGTGTTACAGTGAGAGTTATTGGATGTATCAGAGTGTTACAGTGAGGGGTGTGCGATATATCAGTTTGTTACTGTGAGGGTTGTGGGGGAATATTGGTTTGTTAGGGTGAGGGGTGTGCTGTATATCAGGATGTTACAGTGAAGTGTGTGTGGTATATCAGAGTGTTACAGTGAGGGCTGTGGGGTATATCAGAGTGTTACAGTGAGGGTTGTGGGTTATATCAGAGTGTTACAGTGAGGGGTGTGGGGTATATCAGAGTGTTACAGTGAGGGGTGTGTGTTACATCAGAGTGTTACAATGAGGGGTGTGGGGTATATCAGAGTGTCACAGCGGTGGTTGCGGGATATATCAGAGTGTCAAAGCGGGGGGTCTGGGGTATATCAGAGTGTTACATTGAGAGTTGTGGGATATATCAGCATTACAGTGAGGGGTGTGGGTTACATCAGATTGTTACAGTGAGGGGTTTGGGATATGTCAGAGTGTTACAGTGAGGGATGTGGGATATATCAGTGTTACAGAGATGAGTGTGGGATATATCAGAGTGTTAACTGAGGGAAGTGGGGAGAAATCAAAGGGTTACAGTGAGGGGTGTGGGATTTTTCAGAGTGTCACAGTGAGGGGTGTGGGATATATCAGAGTGTTACAGTGAGGGGTGTGGGGTATATCAGAGTGTTACAGTGAGGGGTGTGGGTTATATCAGAGTGTTACAGTGAGGGGTGTGGGGTATATCAGAGTGTTACAGTGAGGGGTGTGCGGTATATCAGAGTGTTACAGTGAGGGGTGTGGGGTATATCAGAGTGTTACAGTGAGGGGTGTGGGGTATATCAGAGTGTTACAGTGAGGGGTGTGGGGTATATCAGAGTGTTACAGTGAGGGGTGTAGGGTATATCAGAGTGTTACAGTGAGGGGTGTGGGTTATATCAGAGTGTTACAGTGAGGGGTGTGGGGTATATCAGAGTGTCACAGTGAGGGGTGTGGGATATATCAGAGTGTTACAGTGAGGGGTGTGGGATATATCAGAATGTTACAGTGAGGGGTGTGGGATATATCAGAGTGTCACAGTGAGGGGTGTGGGGTATATCAGAGTGTTATAGTGAGGGGTGTGGGTTATATCAGAGTGTTACAGTGAGGGCTGTGGGGTATATCAGAGTGTTACAGTGAGGGGTGTGGGTTATATCAGAGTGTCACAGCGGGGGGGTGGCATTATATCAGAGTGTTACAGTGAGGGGTGTGGGGTACATCAAAGTGTTACAATGAGGGGTGTGGGGTATATCAGAGTGTCACAGCGTGGATTGTGGGATATATCAGAGTGTCAAAGCGGGGCGTCTGGGGTATATCAGAGTGTTACATTGAGAGTTGTGGGATATATCAGCTTTACAGTGAGGATTGTGTGTTACATCAGATTGTTACAGTGAGGGGTTTGGGATATGTCAGAGTGTTACAGTGAGGGGTGTTGGATATATGAGATTGTTACAGTGAGGGGTGTGGGTGTATATCAGAGTGTTATAGTGAGGGGTGTGGGGTATATTAGAGTGTTACAGTGAGGGGTATTGGAAATATCAGATTGTTACAGTGATGGCTGTGGGGTACATCAGAGTGTTACAGTGAGGGGTGTGGGGTACATCAGAGTGTTACAGTGAGGGGTGTGGGGTATATCAGAATTTTACAGTGAGGGGTTTGGGGTACATCAGAGTGTTATAGTGAGGGGTGTGCGATATATCAGAGTGTTACAGTGAAGGGTGTGGGAAATATCAGAATGTTACAGTGAGGGGAGTTGGCGTATATCAGAGTGTTACAATGAGGGTGTGGGTGTATAACAGAGTATTACATTGAGATGATATGGGATATATCAGGGTGTTATAGTGAGGGGTGTGGGATGTATCAGAGTGTTACAGTGAGGGGTGTGGGATATATCAGTTTGTTACTGTGAGGGTTGTGGGGGAATATTGGTTTGTTAGGGTGAGTGTTGTGCTGTATATCAGGATGTTACAGTGAGGTGTGTGTGGCATATCAGAGTGTTACGGTGAGGGATGTGGGATATATCAGAGTGTTATAGTGAGGGATGTGATGTATATCATAGTGTTACAGTTGGGGCTGTGAGATATATCAGAGTGCTATAGTGAGGGGTGTAGGAAATATCAGAGTGTTACAGTGAGGGGTGAGGGATATATCAGTGTTACAGAGATGAGTGTGGGATATATCAGAGTGTTACAATGAGGGATGTGGGTAGAAATCAGAGTGTTACAGTGAGGTGTGTGGGATATATCAGAGTGTCACAGTGAGGGGTGTGGCGTATATCAGAGTGTTACAGTGAGGGGTGTGGGATATATCAGAGTGTTACAGTGAGGGTTTTGGGGTATATCAGAGTGTTACAGTGAGGGGTGTGGGGTATATCAGAGTGTCACAGCGGGGGTGTGGGGTATATCAGAGTGTTACAGTGAGGGGTGTGCTGTATATTTGAGTATCACAGAGGAGGTGTGGGTTATATCAGTGTGTTACAGTAAGGGCTTGGGATATATCAGAGTGTGACAGTGAGGGGTGTGCGATATATAAGAGTGTTATAGCGAGGAGTGTGGCGTATTTCAGAGTGTTATAGTGAGGGGTGTGGGATATATCAGAGTGTTACAGTGAGGGGTGTGGGATTTATCAGAGTGTTACAGTGAGGGATGTGGGGTATATCAGAGTGTTACAATGCGGGGTGTGGGATATATCAGAGAGTTACAGTGAGGGTTATTGGATATATCAGAGTGTTATAGTGAGGGGTGTGGGATTTATCAGATTGTTACAGTGACGGCTGTGGGGTACATCAGAGTGTTACAGTTAGGGGTGTGGGGTATATCGGAGTGTTACTGTGAGGGGTTTGGGGTATATCAGAGTGTCACAGCGGGGATGTGGGGTATATCAAAGTGTTACAGTGAGGGATGTGCTGTATATCAGAGCGTCACAGAGGAGGTGCGGGGTATATCAGAGTATTACAGTGAGGGGTGTGGGATATATCAGAATTTGACAGTAAGGGGTGTGCGATATATCAGAGCGTTATAGTGAGCGGTGTGGCGTATTTCAGATTGTTATAGTGAGGGCTGTGGGATATATCAGAGTGTTATAGTGTGGGGTGTGGGATATATCAGAGTGTTACAGTGAGGGGTGTGGCATATATCAGAGTATTATTGTGAGGGATGTGGGATATATCAGAGTGTTACAGTGAATGGTGTGGGAAATATCAGAATGTTACAGTGAGGGGAGTGGGGCTATATCAGAGTGTTACAATGAGGGGGTGGCTGTATAACAGAGTATTACGTTGAGATGATATGGGATATATCAGGGTGTTATAGTGAGGGGTGTGGGATGTATCAGAGTGTTACAGTGAGGGTTATTGGATTTATCAGAGTTTTATAGTGAGGGGTGTGCGATATATCAGTTTGTTACTGTGAGGGTTGTGGGGGAATATTGGTTTGTTAGTGTGAGGGGTGTGCTGTATATCAGGATGTTACAGTGAGGTGGGTGCGGTATATCAGAGTGTTACAGTGAGGTGTGTGTGGTATATCAGAGTGTTACAGTGAGGGGCGTGGGTGTATATAAGAGTGTTACAGTGAGGGGTCTGGGTTATTTCAGAGTGTCACAGCAGTGGGTGTGGAATATATCAGAGTGTTACAGTGAGGGGAGCGGGTGTGTATCAGAGTGTTACATTGAGGGCTGTTGGTTATATCAGAGTATTGCAGCGGGGGTGTGGATGTATATCAGAGTGTCACAGCAGGGGTGTGGTGTATATCAGAGTGTCACAGCAGGGGTTTGGGTGTATATAAGAGTGTTACAGTGAGGGGTGTGGGGTATATCAGAGTGTTACAGTGAGGGGTGTGGGTGTATATCAGAGTGTTACAGTGAGGAGTGTGGGATATATCAGAGTGTTATAGTGAGGGGAGTGGATTATATCAGTGTGCTACAGTGAGAGTGTGAGTTATATCAGAGTGTCACAGCAGAGAGTGTGGCGTATATCAGAGTGTTACAGTGAGGGGTGTGGGATATATCAGAGTATTACAGTGAGGGGTGTGGGGTATATCCACGTTTTACAGTGAGGTGTGTGGGATATATCAGAATGTTACAGTGAGGCGTGTGGGTGTATTTCAGATTGTTATAGTGAGGGGTGTGGGTGTATATCAGAGTGTTACAGTGAGGGGTGTGGGTGTCTATCAGAGTGTTACAGTGAGGGGTGTGGGTGTCTATCAGAGTGTTACAGTGAGTGTGTGGTGTATATCAAAGTGTTACAGTGAGGTGTGTGGGGTATATCAGAGTGTTACAGTGAGGAGTGTGGTGTTATATCAGAGTGTTACAATGAGGGGTGTGGGATATATCAGAGTGTTACTGTGAGGGTGTGATGTATATCAGAGTGTTACAGTGAGGAGTGTGGGGTATATCAGAGTGTTACAATGAGGGGTGATGGGTATATCAGAGTGTTACAGTGAGGGGTGTGGGGTATATCAGAGTGTTACAGTGAGGGGAGTGGGATGTATCAGAGTATTACAGTGAGGGGTGTGGGGTATATCAGAGTGTTACAGTGAGAGGTGTGGGTTATATCAGCGTGTCACAGTGAGGGGTGAGGGGTATATCAGAGTGTTACAGTGAGGGGTCTGGGTTATATCAGAGTATTGCAGCGGCGGGTGTGGGATATATCAGAGTGTCACAGTGGAGGGGTGTGGGTTATATCAGAGTGTCACAGCGGGGGGGTGGCGTTATATCAGAGTGCTACAGTGAGGCGTGTGGGGTACATCAGAGTGTTAAAATGAGGGGTGTGTGGTATATCAGAGTGTCACACCGGGGTTGTGGGGTATATCAGAGTGTCACAGCGAGGGTTGTGGGATATATCAGAGTGTCAAATCGGGCGTGTGAGGTATATCAGAGTGTTACAGTGAGGGGTGTGGGTTATATCAGAGTGTCAAAGCGGGAGGTGTCGGGTATATCAGAGTGTCACAGCGGGGTTGTGGGGTATATCAGAGTGTCACAGCAGGGATTGTGGGATATATCAGTGTGTTACAGTGAGGACTGTGGGTTACATCAGATTGTTACTGTGAGGGGTGTGGGATATTTCAGAGTGTTACAGTGAGGGGTGTGGGGTATAACAGAGTGTTACTGTGAGGGGTGTGGGATATTTCAGAGTGTTACAGTGAGGGGTGTTGGATATATCAGATTGTTACAGTGAGGGGTGTGGGTGTATATCAGAGTGTTACAGTGAGGGGTGTGGGTGTATATCAGAGTGTTACAGCGAGGGGTGTGGGGTATATTAGAGTGTTACAGTGAGGGGTATTGGAAATATCAGATTGTTACAGTGATGGCTGTAGGGTACATCAGAGTGTTACAGTGAGGGGTGTGAGGTATATCAGAGTGTTACAGTGAGGGGTTTGGGGTATATCAGAGTGTCACAGCGGGGATGTGGAGTATATCAGAGTGTTACAGTGAGGGGTGTGCTGTATATCAGAGTGTTACAGTGAGCGGTGTGGCGTATATCAGAGTGTTATAGTGAGGGATGTGGGATATATCAGAGTGTTATAGTGAGGGGTGTGGGATATATCAGAGTGTTACAGTGAAGGGTGTGGGAAATATCAGAATGTTACAGTGAGGGGAGTGGGGCTATATCAGAGTGTTACAATGAGGGTGTGGGTGTATAACAGAGTATTAAGTTGAGATGATATGGGATATATCAGGGTGTTATAGTGAGGGGTGTGGGATGTATCAGAGTGTTACAGTGAGGGTTATTGGATGTATCAGAGTGTTACAGTGAGGGGTGTGCGATATATCAGTTTGTTACTGTGAGGGTTGTGGGGGAATATTGGTTTGTTAGTGTGAGGGTTGTGCTGGATATCAGGATGTTACAGTAAGGTGTGTGTGGTATATCAGAGTGTTATGATGAGGGGTGTGGGGTATATCAGAGTGTTACGGTGAGGGATGTGGGATATATCAGAGTGTTATAGTGAGGGATGTGATGTATATCATAGTGTTACAGTTGGGGCTGTGAGATATATCAGAGTGCTATAGTGAGGGGTGTAGGAAATATCAGTGTGTTACAGTGAGGGGTGAGGGATATATCAGTGTTACAGAGATGAGTGTGGGATATATCAGAGTGTAACAGTGGGGGGTGTGGCATATATCAGAGTGTTACAGTGAGGGGTGTGGGGTATATCAGAGTGTCACAGTGAGGGGTGTGGGTTATATCAGAGTGTCACAGTGAAGGGTGTAGGGTATGTCAGAGTGTCACAGTGAGAGGTGTGGCGTATATCAGAGTGTCACAGCGGGGGTGTGGGTTATATCAGTGTGTTACAGTAAGGGCTTAGGATATATCAGAGTGTGACAGTGAGGGGTGTGCGATATATAAGAGTGTTATAGTGAGGAGTGTGGCGTATTTCGGAGTGTTATAGTGAGGGGTGTGGGGTATATCAGAGTGTTATAGTGAGGGGTGTGGGATATATCAGAGTGCTACATTGAGGGGTGTGCGATATATCAGAGTGTTACAGTGAGGGGTGTGGTGTATTTCAGAGTGTTATAGTGAGGGATGTGGGATATATCAGAGTGTTATAGTGAGGGGCGTGGGATATATCAGAGTGTTACAGTGAGGGGTGTGGGATTTATCAGAGTGTTACAGTGAGGGATTTGGGGTATATCAGAGTGTTACAGTGAGAGTTATTGGATGTATCAGAGTGTTACAGTGAGGGGTGTGCGATATATCAGTTTGTTACTGTGAGGGTTGTGGGGGAATATTGGTTTGTTAGGGTGAGGGGTGTGCTGTATATCAGGATGTTACAGTGAAGTGTGTGTGGTATATCAGAGTGTTACAGTGAGGGCTGTGGGGTATATCAGAGTGTTACAGTGAGGGTTGTGGGTTATATCAGAGTGTTACAGTGAGGGGTGTGGGGTATATCAGAGTGTTACAGTGAGGGGTGTGTGTTACATCAGAGTGTTACAATGAGGGGTGTGGGGTATATCAGAGTGTCACAGCGGTGGTTGCGGGATATATCAGAGTGTCAAAGCGGGGGGTCTGGGGTATATCAGAGTGTTACATTGAGAGTTGTGGGATATATCAGCATTACAGTGAGGGGTGTGGGTTACATCAGATTGTTACAGTGAGGGGTTTGGGATATGTCAGAGTGTTACAGTGAGGGATGTGGGATATATCAGTGTTACAGAGATGAGTGTGGGATATATCAGAGTGTTAACTGAGGGAAGTGGGGAGAAATCAAAGGGTTACAGTGAGGGGTGTGGGATTTTTCAGAGTGTCACAGTGAGGGGTGTGGGATATATCAGAGTGTTACAGTGAGGGGTGTGGGGTATATCAGAGTGTTACAGTGAGGGGTGTGGGTTATATCAGAGTGTTACAGTGAGGGGTGTGGGGTATATCAGAGTGTTACAGTGAGGGGTGTGCGGTATATCAGAGTGTTACAGTGAGGGGTGTGGGGTATATCAGAGTGTTACAGTGAGGGGTGTGGGGTATATCAGAGTGTTACAGTGAGGGGTGTGGGGTATATCAGAGTGTTACAGTGAGGGGTGTAGGGTATATCAGAGTGTTACAGTGAGGGGTGTGGGTTATATCAGAGTGTTACAGTGAGGGGTGTGGGGTATATCAGAGTGTCACAGTGAGGGGTGTGGGATATATCAGAGTGTTACAGTGAGGGGTGTGGGATATATCAGAATGTTACAGTGAGGGGTGTGGGATATATCAGAGTGTCACAGTGAGGGGTGTGGGGTATATCAGAGTGTTATAGTGAGGGGTGTGGGTTATATCAGAGTGTTACAGTGAGGGCTGTGGGGTATATCAGAGTGTTACAGTGAGGGGTGTGGGTTATATCAGAGTGTCACAGCGGGGGGGTGGCATTATATCAGAGTGTTACAGTGAGGGGTGTGGGGTACATCAGAGTGTTACAATGAGGGGTGTGGGGTATATCAGAGTGTCACAGCGTGGATTGTGGGATATATCAGAGTGTCAAAGCGGGGCGTCTGGGGTATATCAGAGTGTTACATTGAGAGTTGTGGGATATATCAGCTTTACAGTGAGGATTGTGTGTTACATCAGATTGTTACAGTGAGGGGTTTGGGATATGTCAGAGTGTTACAGTGAGGGGTGTTGGATATATGAGATTGTTACAGTGAGGGGTGTGGGTGTATATCAGAGTGTTATAGTGAGGGGTGTGGGGTATATTAGAGTGTTACAGTGAGGGGTATTGGAAATATCAGATTGTTACAGTGATGGCTGTGGGGTACATCAGAGTGTTACAGTGAGGGGTGTGGGGTACATCAGAGTGTTACAGTGAGGGGTGTGGGGTATATCAGAATTTTACAGTGAGGGGTTTGGGGTACATCAGAGTGTTATAGTGAGGGGTGTGCGATATATCAGAGTGTTACAGTGAAGGGTGTGGGAAATATCAGAATGTTACAGTGAGGGGAGTTGGCGTATATCAGAGTGTTACAATGAGGGTGTGGGTGTATAACAGAGTATTACATTGAGATGATATGGGATATATCAGGGTGTTATAGTGAGGGGTGTGGGATGTATCAGAGTGTTACAGTGAGGGGTGTGGGATATATCAGTTTGTTACTGTGAGGGTTGTGGGGGAATATTGGTTTGTTAGGGTGAGTGTTGTGCTGTATATCAGGATGTTACAGTGAGGTGTGTGTGGCATATCAGAGTGTTACGGTGAGGGATGTGGGATATATCAGAGTGTTATAGTGAGGGATGTGATGTATATCATAGTGTTACAGTTGGGGCTGTGAGATATATCAGAGTGCTATAGTGAGGGGTGTAGGAAATATCAGAGTGTTACAGTGAGGGGTGAGGGATATATCAGTGTTACAGAGATGAGTGTGGGATATATCAGAGTGTTACAATGAGGGATGTGGGTAGAAATCAGAGTGTTACAGTGAGGTGTGTGGGATATATCAGAGTGTCACAGTGAGGGGTGTGGCGTATATCAGAGTGTTACAGTGAGGGGTGTGGGATATATCAGAGTGTTACAGTGAGGGTTTTGGGGTATATCAGAGTGTTACAGTGAGGGGTGTGGGGTATATCAGAGTGTCACAGCGGGGGTGTGGGGTATATCAGAGTGTTACAGTGAGGGGTGTGCTGTATATTTGAGTATCACAGAGGAGGTGTGGGTTATATCAGTGTGTTACAGTAAGGGCTTGGGATATATCAGAGTGTGACAGTGAGGGGTGTGCGATATATAAGAGTGTTATAGCGAGGAGTGTGGCGTATTTCAGAGTGTTATAGTGAGGGGTGTGGGATATATCAGAGTGTTACAGTGAGGGGTGTGGGATTTATCAGAGTGTTACAGTGAGGGATGTGGGGTATATCAGAGTGTTACAATGCGGGGTGTGGGATATATCAGAGTGTTACAGTGAGGGTTATTGGATATATCAGAGTGTTATAGTGAGGGGTGTGGTATTTATCAGATTGTTATAGTGACGGCTGTGGGGTACATCAGAGTGTTACAGTTAGGGGTGTGGGGTATATCAGAGTGTTACTGTGAGGGGTTTGGGGTATATCAGAGTGTCACAGCGGGGATGTGGGGTATATCAAAGTGTTACAGTGAGGGATGTGCTGTATATCAGAGCGTCACAGAGGAGGTGCGGGGTATATCAGAGTATTACAGTGAGGGGTGTGGGATATATCAGAATTTGACAGTAAGGGGTGTGCGATATATCAGAGCGTTATAGTGAGCGGTGTGGCGTATTTCAGATTGTTATAGTGAGGGCTGTGGGATATATCAGAGTGTTATAGTGTGGGGTGTGGGATATATCAGAGTGTTACAGTGAGGGGTGTGGCATATATCAGAGTATTATTGTGAGGGATGTGGGATATATCAGAGTGTTACAGTGAATGGTGTGGGAAATATCAGAATGTTACAGTGAGGGGAGTGGGGCTATATCAGAGTGTTACAATGAGGGGGTGGCTGTATAACAGAGTATTACGTTGAGATGATATGGGATATATCAGGGTGTTATAGTGAGGGGTGTGGGATGTATCAGAGTGTTACAGTGAGGGTTATTGGATTTATCAGAGTTTTATAGTGAGGGGTGTGCGATATATCAGTTTGTTACTGTGAGGGTTGTGGGGGAATATTGGTTTGTTAGTGTGAGGGGTGTGCTGTATATCAGGATGTTACAGTGAGGTGGGTGCGGTATATCAGAGTGTTACAGTGAGGTGTGTGTGGTATATCAGAGTGTTACAGTGAGGTGTGTGTGGTATATCAGAGTGTTACGGTGAGGTATGTACGATATATCAGAGTGTTATAGTGAGGGATGTGAGGTATATCAGAGTGTTACAGTGGGGGCTGTGAGATATATCAGAGTGCTATAGTGAGGGGTGTAGGAAATATCAGTGTTACAGTGAGGGGAGAGGGCTATATCAGTGTCAGAGAGATGAATGTGGGATATATCAGAGTGTTACACTGAGGGATGTGGGGAGAAATCAGAATGTTACAGTGAGGGGTGTGGGATATATCAGAGTGTTACAGTGAGGACTGTGGCGTATATCAGAGTGTTACAGTGAGGACTGTGGCGTATATCTGAGTGTTACAGTGAGTTGTGTGGGGTATATCAGAGTGTTACAGTGAGGACTGTGGCGTATATCTGAGTGTTACAGTGAGGACTGTGGCGTATATCAGAGTGTTACAGTGAGGACTGTGGCGTATATCAGAGTGTTACAGTGAGGACTGTGGGGTATATCAGAGTGTTACAGTGAGGGGTGTGGGGTATATCAGAGTGTTACAGTGAGGGGTGTTTGGTATATCAGAGTGTCACAGTGAGTTGTGTGGGATATATCAGAGTGTCACAGTGAGGGGTGTAGGGTATATCAGAGTGTTACAGTGAGGGATGTGGGGTATATCAGAGTGTTACAGTGAGGGGTGTGGGGTATATCAGAGTGTTACAGTGAGGGGTGTTTGGTATATCAGAGTGTTACAGTGAGTGGTGTGGCATATATCAGCGTTACAGTTAGGAGTGTGGGTTACATCAGATTGTTACAGTGAGGGGTGTCGGATATGTCATAGTGTTACAGTGAGGGGTGTGGTTTACATCAGAGTGTTACAGTGAGGGGTGTGGCGTATATCAGAGTGTTACAGTGAGGGGTGTGGGGTATATCAGAGTGTTACAGTGAGGGGTGTGGGGTATATCAGAGTGTTACAGTGAGGGGTGTTTGGTATATCAGAGTGTTACAGTGAGGGGTGTGAGGTATATCAGAGTGTTATAGTGAGGGTATGGGGTATATCAGAGTGTCACAGTGAGTTGTGTGGGATATATCAGAGTGTCACAGTGAGGGGTGTAGGGTATATCAGAGTGTTACAGTGAGGGGTGTGGGGTATATCAGAGTGTTACAGTGAGGGGTGTGGGGTATATCAGAGTGTTACAGTGAGGGGTGTTTGGTATATCAGAGTGTCACAGTGAGTTGTGTGGGATATATCAGAGTGTCACAGTGAGGGGTGTAGGGTATATCAGAGTGTTACAGTGAGGGGTGTGGGGTATATCAGAGTGTTACAGTGAGGGGTGTGGGGTATATCAGAGTGTTACAGTGAGGGGTGTTTGGTATATCAGAGTGTTACAGTGAGGGGTGTGGGGTATATCAGAGTGTTACAGTGAGGGGTGTTTGGTATATCAGAGTGTTACAGTGAGGGGTGTGGGGTATATCAGAGTGTCACAGCAGGGGGTGTGGGGTATATCAGAGTGTTACAGTGAGGGGTGTGGGGTATATCAGAGGGTTACAGTGAGGGGTGTTTGGTATATCAGAGTGTTACAGTGAGGGCTGTGGGGTATATCAGAGTGTTACAGTGAGGGGTGTTTGGTATATCAGAGTGTTACAGTGAGGGGTGTGGGTTATATCAGAGTGTTACAGTGAGGGGTGTGGGGTATATCAGAGTGTTACAGTGAGGGGTGTTTGGTATATCAGAGTGTTACAGTGAGGGGTGTTTGGTATATCAGAATGTTACAGTGAGGGGTGTGGGGTATATCAGAGTGTTACAGTGAGGGGTGTGGGGTATATCAGAGTGTTACAGTGAGGGCTGTTTGGTATATCAGAGTGTCACAGCAGGGGGTGTGGGGTATATCAGAGTGTTACAGTGAGGGGTGTGGGGTATATCAGAGTGTCACAGCGGGGCGTGTGGGTGTATATCAGAGTGTCACAGCGGGGGGTGTGGGGTATATCAGAGTGTCACAGTGAGGGGTGTGGGTGTATATCAGAGTGTCACAGCGGGGCATGTGGGTGTATATCAGAGTGTCACAGCGGGGCGTGTTGGTGTATATCAGAGTGTCACAGCGGGGCGTGTGGGTGTATATCAGAGTGTTACAGTGAGGGGTGTGGGGTATATCAGAGTGTCACAGTGAGGGGTGTGGGGTATATCAGAGTGTTACAGTGAGGGGTGTGGGTATATATCAGAGTGTCACCGCAGTGGGTGTGGTGTACATCAGAGTGTTACAGTGAGGGGTGTGGGTTATATCAGAGTGTTACAGTGAGGGGTGTGGGGTATATCAGAGTGTTACAGTGAGGGGTGTGGGTTATATCAGAGTGTCACAGTGAGTTGTGTGGGATATATCAGAGTGTCACAGTGAGGGGTGTAGGGTATATCAGAGTGTTACAGTGAGGGGTGTGTGGTATATCAGAGTGTCACAGTGAGTTGTGTGGGATATATCAGAGTGTCACAGTGAGGGGTGTAGGGTATATCAGAGTGTTACAGTGAGGGGTGTGTGGTATAACAGAGTGTCACAGCCGGGTTCTGGTGTATATCAGATTGTCACAGTGAGGGGTGTCAGAAACAACAGTGTGTTAAAATGAGTTATGATGAAGGGATTAATGTTTCTAAGCGGATTGCTGCGTCAGTGAATTAGTGAGCTTGTTGACAATCACAGTTTGGAGAGGCTTCATTTTAAATACAGACGAAGGAAGTCACCTCACTCAGAGTGTCAAATGTGAATATAAATAGGTGACGTTAGACAAAGGATAAATACTGACCTCCGAATCATTGGCATTATTCCCTCCCTCAATGGAATGGAATGATGGAATTATTTACATTTAGCTCAGCTTAACATGTATTGCTAGTAAATGGCATCTTCGAAAGTACAGGGTTAAAACAGTACTGACACTCTGACAGTGCGGCGCTCCCTCAGTACTGAACCTGACAGTGCGGCGCTCCCTCAGCACTGACCCACCGACAGTGCGGCACTCCCTCAGTACTGACCCTCCGACAGTGCGGCGCTCCCTCAGTCCTGAACCTGACAGTGCGGCGCTCCCTCAGTACTGAACCTGACAGTGCGGCACTCCCTCAGCACTGACCCACCAACAGTGCGGCACTCCCTCAGTACTGACCCTCCGACAGTGCGGCGCTCCCTCAGTACTGAACCTGACACTGCGGCGCTCCCTCAGTACTGAACTTGACAGTGCAGCGCTCCCTCAGCACTGACCCACCAACAGTGCGGCACTCCCTCAGTCCTGACCCTCCGACAGTGCAGCACTCCCTCAGTACTGACCCTCCGACAGCGCAGAGCTCCCTCAGTACTGACCATCCGACAGTGCGGCACTCCCTCAGTACTGAACTTCCGACAGTGTGGCACTCCCTCAGTACTGACCCTCCGACAGCGCGGAGCTGCCTCAGTAGTGAACCTGACAGTGCGGCACTCCCTCAGTACTGACCCTCCGACAGTGAGGCACTCCCTCAGTACTGACCCTCTGACAGTGCAGCACTCCCTCAGGACTGACCCTCTGACAGTGCAGCACTCCCTCAGCACTGACCCTCCGACAATGCAGCACTCGCTCAGTACTGACCCTCTCACAGCGCGGCGCTCCCTCAGTACTGACCCTCAGGCAGTGCGGCACTCCCTCAGTACTGACAGTCTGACAGTGCGGTACTCCCTCAGTAATGACACTCCGACAGTGCGGCGCTCCCTCAGTGCTGACCCTCTGACAGTGCGGCCCTCCCTCAGCACTGCAGTGGAGCGTTAGCCTTGCTGTTTGTGGTGAAAGTTCTGTGGTGGGAGTTGAACTGACAATGCTCTGACTCCAGGATCAGGAGTCACCCTCAGATGAACTTCCGATTTTCAGATGACCACACGATTCAAAACATCAAATAAAGTTCCTCTCTCTCACTCCAGATTCACTGGACAGTGATCAGGAGCAGGAACCCTGGCTGATTTCCCCTCTCTCTCTAACCCAGGGATCACTGGACAGTGATCAGGAGCAGGAACCCTGGCTGATTTCCCCTCTCTCTCTCTCTAACCCAGGGATCACTGGACAGTGATCAGGAGCAGGAACCCTGGCTGATTTCCCCCCTCTCTCTCTCTAACCCAGGGATCACTGGACAGTGATCGGGAGCAGGATCCCTGGCTGATTTCCTCTCTCTCTCTCTCTCTAACCCAGGGATCACTGGACAGTGATCAGGAGCAGGAAACCTGACTGATTTCCTCTCTCTCTCTAATCCAGGGATCACTGGACAGTGATCAGGAGCAGGAACCCTGGCTGATTTCCCCTCTCTCTCTCTCTCTAACCCAGGGATCACTGGACAGTGATCAGGAGCAGGAACCCTGGCTGATTTCCCCTCTCTCATTCTCTATCCCAGGGATCACTGGACAGTGATCAGGAGCAGGAACCCTGGCTGATTTCCCCTCTCTCTCTCACTCTAACCCAGGGATCATTGGACAGTGATCAGGAGCAGGAACCCTGGCTGATTTCCCCTCTCTCTCTCTAACCCAGGGATCACTGGACAGTGATCAGGAGCAGGAACCCTGGCTGATTTCCCCTCTCTCACTCTCTCTAACCCAGGGATCACTGGACAGTGATCAGGAGCAGGAACCCTGGCTGATTTCCCCTCTCTCTCTCTCTCTAACCCAGGGATCACTGGACAGTGATCAGGAGCAGGAACCCTGGCTGATTTCCTCTCTCTCTCTCTCTAACCCAGGGATCACTGGACAGTGATCAGGAGCAGGAAACCTGAATGATTTCCTCTCTCTCTCTAATCCAGGGATCACTGGACAGTGATCAGGATCAGGAACCCAGGGTGATTTCCCCTCTCTCTCTCTAACCCAGGGATCAATGGACAGTGATCAGGAGCAGGAACCCTGGCTGATTTCCCCCCTCTCTCTCTCTAACCCAGGGATCACTGGACAGTGATCAGGAGCAGGAACCCTGGCTGATTTCCCCCCTCTCTCTCTAACCCAGGGATCACTGGACAGTGATCAGGAGCAGGAACCCTGGCTGATTTCCCCTCTCTCTCTCTCTCTCTAACCCAGGGATCACTGGACAGTGATCAGGAGCAGGAACCCTGCCTGATTTCCCCTCTCTCTCTAACCCAGGGATCACTGGACAGTGATCAGGAGCAGGAACCCTATCTGATTTCCCCTCTCTCTCTAACCCAGGGATCACTGGACAGTGATCAGGAGCAGGAACCCTGGCTGATTTCCCCACTCTCTCTCTCTCTAACCCAGGGATCACTGGACAGTGATCAGGAGCAGGAACCCTGCCTGATTTCCCTTCATTCTCTCTAATCCAGGGATCACTGGACAGAGATCATGAGAAGGAACCCTGGCTGATTTCCCATCCCTCTCTCTCTCTCTAACCAACGGATCACTGGACAGTGATCAGGAGCAGGAACCCTGGCTGATTTCCTCTCTCTCTCTAACCCAGGGATCACTGGACAGTGATCAGGAGCAGGAACCCTGGCTGATATCCCCTCTCTCTCTAACCCAGGGAACACTGGACAATGATCAGGAGCAGGAATCCTGGCTGATTTCCTCTCTCTCTCTATACCAGGGATCACTGGACAGTGATCAGGAGCAGGAACCCTGGCTGATTTCCCTTCTCTCTCTAACCCAGGGATCACTGGACAGTGATCAGGAGCAGGAACCCTGGCTGATTTCCCCGTCGCTCTCTCTAACCCAGGGATCACTGGACAGTGATCAGGAGCAGGAACCCTGGCTGATTTCCCCTCTCTCTCTAAGCCAGGGATCACTGGACAGTGATCAGGAGCAGGAACCCTGGCTGATTTCCCCTCTCTCTCTAACCCAGGGATCACTGGACAGTGATCAGGAGCAGGAACCCTGGCTGATTTCCCCTCTCTCTCTCTAACCCAGGGGTCACTGGACAGTGATCAGGAGAAGGAACCCTGCCTGATTTCCCCTTACTCTCTAACCCAGGGGTCACTGGACAGTGATCAGGAGCAGGAACCCTGGCTGATTTCCCCTCTCTCTCTCTCTCTCTAACCCAGGGATCACTGGACAGTGATCAGGAGCAGGAACCCTGGCTGATTTCCCCTCTCTCTCTCTAACCCAGGGATCACTGGACAGTGATCAGGAGCAGGAACCCTGGCTGATTTCCCCTCTCTCTCTCTCTCTCTAACCCGGGGATCACTGGACAGTGATCAGGAGCAGGAACGCTGGCAGATTTCCTTTCTCTCTAACCCAGGGATCACTGGACAATGATCAGGAGCAGGATCCCGGGCTGATTTCCTCTCTCTCTCTAATCCAGGGATCACTGGACAGTGATCAGGAGAAGGAACCCTGGCTGATGTCCCCTCTCTCTTTCTCTCTCAAACCCAGGGATCACTGGACAGTGATCAGGAGCAGGAACGCTGGCTGATTTCCCCTCTCTGTCTCTAACCCAGCAATCACTGGACAGTGATCAGGAGCAGGAACCCTGGCTGATTTCCCCCCTCTCTCTCTCTAACCCAGGGATCACTGGACAGTGATCAGGAGCAGGAACCCTGGCTGATTTCCCCTCTCTCTCTCTAACCCAGGGATCACTGGACAGTGATCAGGAGCAGGATCCCTGTCTGATTTCCCCCCTCTCTCTCTAACCCAGGGATCACTGGACAGTGATCAGGAGCAGGAACCTTGGCTGATTCCCCTCTCTCTCTCTAACCCAGGGGTCACTGGACAGTGATCAGGAGCAGGAACCCTGGCTGATTTCCCCTCTCTCTCTCTCTCCCTCTAACCCAGGGATCACTGGACAGTGATCGAGAGCAGGAACCCTGGCTGATTTCCCCTCTCTCTCCAACCCAGGGATCACAGCACAGTGATTAGGAGCAGGAACTATGGCTGATTTCCTCTCTCTCTCTCTCTCTAACCCAGGGATCACTGGACAGTGATCAGGAGCAGGAACGCTGGCAGATTTCCCCTCTCTCTAACCCAGGGATCACTGGACAATGATCAGGAGCAGGATCCCTGGCAGATTTCCTCTCTCTCTCTAATCCAGGGATCACAGGACAGTGATCAGGAGAAGGAACCCTGGCTGATGTCCCCTCTCTCTCTAACCCAGGGATCACTGGACAGTGATCAGGAGCAGGAACCCTGGCTGATTTTCCCTCTCTGTCTCTAACCCAGCAATCACTGGACAGTGATCAGGAGCAGGAACACTGGCTGATTTCCCCCCTCTCTCTCTCTAACCCAGGGATCACTGGACAGTAATCAGGAGAAGGAACCCTGGCTGATTTCCCCTCTCTCTCTCTAACCCAGAGATCACTGGACAGTGATCAGGAGCTGGAACCCTGGCTGATTTCCCCCCTCTCTCTCTCTCTCTAACCCAGAGATCACTGGACAGTGATCAGGAGCAGGAAAACTGGCTGATTTCCCCTCTCTCTCTCTCTAACCCAGGGATCACTGGACAGTGATCAGGAGCAGGAAACCTGGCAGATTTCCCCTCTCTATCTCTCTAAAACAGGGATCACTGGACAGTGATCAGGAGCAGGAACCCTGGCTGATTCCCCCCTCTCTCTCTCTAACCCAGGGATCACTGGACAGTGATCAGGAGCAGGAACCCTTGCTGATTTCCCCTCTCTCTCTCTAACCCAGGGATCACTGGAAGATGATCAGGAGAAGGAACCCAGGCTGATTTCCCCTCTCTCTCTCTCTCCCTCTAACCCAGGGATCACTGGACAGTGATCAGGAGCAGGAACCCTGCCTGATTTCCCCTTACTCTCTAACCCAGGGGTCACTGGACAGTGATCAGGAGCAGGAATTCTGGCTGATTTCCCCTCTCTCTCTCTCTCTCTAACCCAGGGATCACTGGACAGTGATCAGGAGCAGGAACCCTGGCTGATTTCCCCTCTCTCTCTCTAACCCAGGGATCACTGGACAGTGATCAGGAGCAGGAACCCTGGCTGATTTCCCCTCTCTCTCTCCCAGGGATCACTGGACAGTGATCAGGAGCAGGAACCTGGCTGATTTCCCCTCTCTCTCTCCCAGGGATCACTGGACAGTGATCAGGAGCAGGAACCCTGGCTGATTTCCCCTCTCTCTCTCTAACCCAGTGATCACTGGACAGTGATCAGGAGCAGGAACCCTGGCTGATTTCCTCTCTCTCTCTAACCCAGGGATCACTGGACAGTGATCAGGAGCAGGAACCCTGGCTGATTTCCCCACTCTCTCTCTCTAACCCAGGGATAACTGGGCAGTGATCAGGAGCAGGAACCCTGGCTGATTTCCCCTCTCTCTCTCTAACCCAGGGATCACTGGACAGTGATCAGGAGCAGGAACCCTGGCTGATTTCCCCTCTCTCTCTCTCTCTCTAACCCAGGGATCACTGGACAGTGATCAGGAGCAGGAACCCTGGCTGATTTCCCGTAGCTCTCTCTAACCCAGGGACTACAGCACAGTGATCAGGAGCAGGAACTCTGGCTGATTTCCTCTCTCTCTCTCTCTCTAACCCAGGGATCACTGGACAGTGATCAGGAGCAGGAACACTGGCAGATTTCCTTTCTCTCTAACCCAGGGATCACTGGACAATGATCAGGAGCAGGATCCCTGGCAGATTTCCTCTCTCTCTCTAATCCAGGGATCACTGGACAGTGATCAGGAGAAGGAACCCTGGCTGATGTCCCCTCTCTCTTTCTCTCTCAAACCCAGGGATCACTGGACAGTGATCAGGAGCAGGAACCCTGGCTGATTTCCCCTCTCTCTCTCTAACCCAGGGATCACTGGACAGTGATCAGGAGCAGGAACGCTGGCTGATTTCCTCTCTCTCTCTCTAACCCAGCAATCACTGGACAGTGATCAGGAGCAGGAACCCTGGCTGATTTCCCCTCTCTCTCTCTCTCTCTAACCCAGGGATCACTGGACAGTAATCAGGAGAAGGAACCCTGGCTGATTTCCCCTCTCTCTCTCTAACCCAGGGATCACTGGACAGTGATCAGGAGCAGGATCCCTGTCTGATTTCCCCCCTCTCTCTCTAACCCAGGGATCACTGGACAGTGATCAGGAGCAGGAACCTTGGCTGATTCCCCTCTCTCTCTCTAACCCAGGGGTCACTGGACAGTGATCAGGAGCAGGATCGCTGGCTGATTTCCCGTCGCTCTCTCTAACCCAGGGATCACTGGAGTGTGATCAGGAGCAGGAACCCTGCCTGATTTCCCCTCTCTCTCTCTAACCCAGGGATCACTGGACAGTGATCATGAGAAGGAACCCTAGCTGATTTCCCCTCTCTCTCTAACCCAGGGATCACTGGACAGTGATCAGGAGCAGGATCCCTGTCTGATTTCCCCCCTCTCTCTCTAACCCAGGGATCATTGGAGAGTGATCAGGAGCAGGAACCCTGGCTGATATCCCCTCTCTCTCTCTAACCCAGGGATCACTGGACAGTGATCAGGAGCAGGAACATTGGCTGATTTCCCTTCTCTCTCTAACCCAGGGATCACTGGGCAGTGATCAGGAGCAGGAACTCTGGCTGATTTCCACTCTCTCTCTCTCTCACCCAGGGATCACTGGACAGTGATCAGGAGCAGGAACGCTGGCAGATTTCCTCTCTCTCTAACCCAGGGATCACTGGACAATGATCAGGAGCAGGATCCCTGGCTGATTTCCTCTCTCTCTCTAATCCAGGGATCACTGGAAAGTGATCAGGAGAAGGAACCCTGGCTGATGTCCCCTCTCTCTCTCTAACCCAGCAATCACTGGACAGTGATCAGGAGCAGGAACCCTGGCTGATTTCCCCCCTCTCTCTCTCTCTAACCCAGGGATCACTGGACAGTGATCAGGAGCAGGAACCCTGGCTGATTACCCCTCTCTCTCTCTCTAACCCAGGGATCACTGGACAGTGATCAGGAGAAGGAACCCTGGCTGATTTCCCCTCTCTCCCTCTCTCTCTAACCCAGGGATCACTGGACAGTGATCAGGAGCAGGAACCCTGGCTGATTTCCTCTCTCTCTCTCTAACCCAGGGATCACTGGACAGTGATCAGGAGCAGGAACCCTGGCTGATTCCCCTCTCTCTCTCTCTCTAACCCAGGGATCACTGGACAGTGATCAGGAGAATGAACGCTGGCTGAATTCCCCTCTCTCTCTCTCTCTCTAACCCAGGGATCAATGGACTGTGATCAGGAGCAGGAATTCTGGTTGATTTCCTCTCTCTCTCTCTAACCCAGGGAATCACTGGACAGTGATCAGGAGCAGGAACCCTGGCTGATTTCCGCTCTCTCTCTCTCTAACCCAGAGATCACTGGACAGTGATCAGGAGAAGGAACCCTGGCTGATTCCCCCCCTCTCTCTCTCTCTCTAACCCAGGGATCACTGGACAATGATCAGAAGCAGGAACCCTGGCTGATTTCCCCTCTCTCTCTAACCCAGGGATCACTGGAGAGTGATCAGGAGCAGGAACCCTGGCTGATTTCCCCTCATTCTCTCTAACCCAGGGATCACTGGACAGTGATCAGGAGCAGGAACCCTGCCCGATTTCCACTCTCTCTCTCTAACCCAGGGATCACTGGACAGTGATCAGGAGCAGGAACCCTGGCTGATTTCCCCTCTCTCCCTCTCTCTAACCCAGGGATCACTGGACAGTGATAAGGAGAATGAACGCTGGCTGAATTCCCCTCTCTCTCTCTCTCTCTAACCCAGGGATCAATGGACTGTGATCAGGAGCAGGAATTCTGGTTGATTTCCTCTCTCTCTCTCTAACCCAGGGAATCACTGGACAGTGATCAGGAGCAGGAACCCTGGCTGATTTCCGCTCTCTCTCTCTCTAACCCAGAGATCACTGGACAGTGATCAGGAGAAGGAACCCTGGCTGATTCCCCCCCTCTCTCTCTCTCTCTAACCCAGGGATCACTGGACAATGATCAGAAGCAGGAAACCTGGCTGATTTCCCCTCTCTCTCTAACCCAGGGATCACTGGAGAGTGATCAGGAGCAGGAACCCTGGCTGATTTCCCCTCATTCTCTCTAACCCAGGGATCACTGGACAGTGATCAGGAGCAGGAACCCTGCCCGATTTCCACTCTCTCTCTCTAACCCAGGGATCACTGGACAGTGATCAGGAGCAGGAACCCTGGATGATTTCACATCTCTCTCTAACCCAGGGATCACTGGACAGTGATCAGGAGCAGGATCCTTGGCTGATTTCCCCTCTCTCTCTCTAACCCAGGGATCAAAAGACAGTGATCAGGAGCAGGAACCCTGGCTGATTTCCCCTCTCTCTCTCTAACCCAGGGATCACTGGAGAGTGATCTGGAGCAGGAACCCTGGCTGATTTCCCCTCATTCTCCCTAACCCAGGGATCACTGTACAGTGATCAGGAGCAGGAACCCTGCCTGATTTCCACTCTCTCTCTCTAACCCAGGGATCACTGGACAGTGATCAGGAGCAGGACCCTGGATGATTTCACCTCTCTCTCTAACCTAGGGATCACTGGCCAGTGATCAGGAGCAGGATCCTTGGATGATTTCCCCTCTCTCTCTCTATACCACGGATCTCTGGACAGTGATCAGGAGCAGGAACCCTGGCTGATTTCCCGTCTGTCTCTCTCTCTAACCCAGGGATCACTAGACAATGATCAGAAGCAGGAATGCTGGCTGATTTCCCCTCTCTCTCTCTAACCCAGGGATCACTGGACAGTGATCAGGAGCAGGAACCCTGGCTGATTTCCCCTCTCTCTCTAACCCAGGGATAACTGGGCAGTGATCAGGTGCAGGAACCCTGGCTGATTTCCCCTCCCTCTCTCTCTAACCCAGGGATCAATGGACAGTGATCAGGAGCAGGAACCCATTTCCCCCCTCTCTCTAACCCAGGGATCACTGGACAGTGATCAGGAGCAGGAACCCTGGCTGATTTCCCCTCTCTCTCTCTCTAACCCAGGGATCACTGGACAGTGATCAGGAGCAGGAACCCTGGCTGATTTCCCCCCTCTCTCTAACCCAGGGATCACTGGACAGTGATCAGGAGCAGGAACCCCGGCTGATTTCCCCTCTCTCTCTCTCCCTCTCTCTCTAACCCAGGGATCACTGGACAGTGATCAGGAGCAGGAACCCTGGCTGATTTCCCCTCTCCCTCTCTCTCTCTCTCTAACCCAGGGATCACTGGACAGTGATCAGGAGCAGGAACCCTGGCTGATTTCCCCTCTCTCTCTCTCTCTAACCCAGGGATCACTGGAAAGTGATCAGGCGCAGGAACCCTGGCTGATTTCACCTCTCTCTCTAACCCATGGATCACTGGACAGTGATCAGGAGCAGGAACCCTGGCTGATTTCCCCTCTCTGTCTCTAACCCAGGGATCACTGGGCAGTGATCAGGAGCAAGAACCCTGGCTGATTTCCCCCCTCTCTCTCTCTAACCCAGGGATCACTGGACAGTGATCAGGAGAAGGAACCCTGGCTGATTTCCCCTCTCTCTCTAACCCAGGGATCACTGGACAGTGATCAGGAGCAGGAACCCTGGCTGATTTCCCCTCTCTCTCTCTCTAACCCAGGGATCACTGGACAGTGATCAGTGGAAGGAACCCTGGCTGATTTCCCCTCTCTCTCTCTCTCTCTCTAACCCAGGGATCACTGGGCAGTGATCAGGAGAAGGAACCCTGGCTGATTTCCCCTCTCTCTCTCTCTAACCCAGGGATCACTGGACAGTGATCAGGAGCAGGATCCCTGGCTGATTTCCCCCCTCTCTCTCTAACCCAGGGATCACTGGGCAGTTATCAGGAGCAGGAACCCTGGCTGATTTCCCCTCTCTCTCTCTCTCTCTAACCCAGGGATCACTTGGCAGTGATCAGGAGCAGGAACTCTGGCTGATTTCCCCTCTGTCTCTCTAACCCAGGGATCACTGGACAGTGATCAGGAGCAAGAACCCTGGCTGATTTCCCCCCTCTCTCTCTCTAACCCAGGGATCACTGGACAGTGATCAGTAGAAGGAACCCTGGCTGATTTCCCCCCTCTCTCTCTCTCTCTAACCCAGGGATCACTGGGCAGTGATCCGGAGCAGGACCCCTGGCTGATTTCCCCTCTCTCTCTCTAACCCAGGGATCACTGGACAGTGATCAGGAGCAGGAACCCTGGCTGATTTCCCCTCTCTCTCTCTAACCCAGGGATCACTGGAGAGTGATCTGGAGCAGGAACCCTGGCTGATTTCCCCTCATTCTCCCTAACCCAGGGATCACTGTACAGTGATCAGGAGCAGGAACCCTGCCTGATTTCCACTCTCTCTCTCTAACCCAGGGATCACTGGACAGTGATCAGGAGCAGGACCCTGGATGATTTCACCTCTCTCTCTAACCTAGGGATCACTGGCCAGTGATCAGGAGCAGGATCCTTGGATGATTTCCCCTCTCTCTCTCTATACCACGGATCTCTGGACAGTGATCAGGAGCAGGAACCCTGGCTGATTTCCCGTCTGTCTCTCTCTCTAACCCAGGGATCACTAGACAATGATCAGAAGCAGGAATGCTGGCTGATTTCCCCTCTCTCTCTCTAACCCAGGGATCACTGGACAGTGATCAGGAGCAGGAACCCTGGCTGATTTCCCCTCTCTCTCTAACCCAGGGATAACTGGGCAGTGATCAGGTGCAGGAACCCTGGCTGATTTCCCCTCCCTCTCTCTCTAACCCAGGGATCAATGGACAGTGATCAGGAGCAGGAACCCATTTCCCCCCTCTCTCTAACCCAGGGATCACTGGACAGTGATCAGGAGCAGGAACCCTGGCTGATTTCCCCTCTCTCTCTCTCTAACCCAGGGATCACTGGACAGTGATCAGGAGCAGGAACCCTGGCTGATTTCCCCCCTCTCTCTAACCCAGGGATCACTGGACAGTGATCAGGAGCAGGAACCCCGGCTGATTTCCCCTCTCTCTCTCTCCCTCTCTCTCTAACCCAGGGATCACTGGACAGTGATCAGGAGCAGGAACCCTGGCTGATTTCCCCTCTCCCTCTCTCTCTCTCTCTAACCCAGGGATCACTGGACAGTGATCAGGAGCAGGAACCCTGGCTGATTTCCCCTCTCTCTCTCTCTCTAACCCAGGGATCACTGGAAAGTGATCAGGCGCAGGAACCCTGGCTGATTTCACCTCTCTCTCTAACCCATGGATCACTGGACAGTGATCAGGAGCAGGAACCCTGGCTGATTTCCCCTCTCTGTCTCTAACCCAGGGATCACTGGGCAGTGATCAGGAGCAAGAACCCTGGCTGATTTCCCCCCTCTCTCTCTCTAACCCAGGGATCACTGGACAGTGATCAGGAGAAGGAACCCTGGCTGATTTCCCCTCTCTCTCTAACCCAGGGATCACTGGACAGTGATCAGGAGCAGGAACCCTGGCTGATTTCCCCTCTCTCTCTCTCTAACCCAGGGATCACTGGACAGTGATCAGTGGAAGGAACCCTGGCTGATTTCCCCTCTCTCTCTCTCTCTCTCTAACCCAGGGATCACTGGGCAGTGATCAGGAGAAGGAACCCTGGCTGATTTCCCCTCTCTCTCTCTCTAACCCAGGGATCACTGGACAGTGATCAGGAGCAGGATCCCTGGCTGATTTCCCCCCTCTCTCTCTAACCCAGGGATCACTGGGCAGTTATCAGGAGCAGGAACCCTGGCTGATTTCCCCTCTCTCTCTCTCTCTCTAACCCAGGGATCACTTGGCAGTGATCAGGAGCAGGAACTCTGGCTGATTTCCCCTCTGTCTCTCTAACCCAGGGATCACTGGACAGTGATCAGGAGCAAGAACCCTGGCTGATTTCCCCCCTCTCTCTCTCTAACCCAGGGATCACTGGACAGTGATCAGTAGAAGGAACCCTGGCTGATTTCCCCCCTCTCTCTCTCTCTCTAACCCAGGGATCACTGGGCAGTGATCCGGAGCAGGACCCCTGGCTGATTTCCCCTCTCTCTCTCTAACCCAGGGATCACTGGACAGTGATCAGTAGAAGGAACCCTGGCTGATTTCCCCTCTCTCTCTCTCTCTCTAACCCAGGGATCACTGGACAGTGATCAGGAGAAGGAACCCTGGCTCATTTCCCCTCCCTCTAACCCAGGGATCACTGGACAGTGATCAGGATCAAGAACCCTGGCTGATTTCCCCTCTCTCTCTCTAACCCAGGGATCACTGGACAGTGATCAGGAGCAGGAACCCTGGCTGATTTTCCCTCTCTCTCTCTAACCCAGGGATCACTGGACAGTGATCAGGAGCAGGAACCCTGGCTGATTTTCCCTCTCTCTCTCTAACCCAGGGATCACTGGACAGTTATCAGGAGCAAGAACCCTGGCTGATTTCCCCCCTCTCTCTCTCTAACCCAGGGATCACTGGACAGTGATCAGGAGCAGGAACCCTGGCTGATTTCCCCCCTCTCTCTCTAACCCAGGGATCACTGGACAGTTATCAGGAGCAAGAACCCTGGCTGATTTCCCCCCTCTCTCTCTCTAACCCAGGGATCACTGGACAGTGATCAGGAGCAGGAACCCTGGCTGATTTCCCCCCTCTCTCTCTAACCGAGGGATCACTGGACAGTGATCAGGAGCAGGAACCCTTGCTGATTTCCACTCTCTCTCTAACCCAGGGATCACTGGACAGTGATCAGGAGCAGGAACCCTGGCTGATTTCCCCTCTCTCTCTCTAACGCAGGGATCACTGGGCAGTGATCAGGAGCAGGAACCCTGGCTGATTTCCCCTCTCTCTCTCTAACCCAGGGATCACTGGACAGTGATCAGGAGCAGGAACCCTGGCTGATTTCCCCTCTCTCTCTCTAACCCAGGGATCACTGGACAGTGATCAGGAGCAGGAACCCTGGCTGATTTCCCCTCTCTCTCTCTCTAACCCAGTGATCACTCGTCAGTGATCAGGAGCAGGAACCCAGGCTGATTTCCTCTCTCTCTCTCTAACCAATGGATCACTGGACAGTGATCTGGAGCAGGAACCCTGGCTGATTTCCCCTCTCTCTCTCTCTAAACCAGGGATCACTGGACAGTGATCAGGAGAAGGAACCCTGGCTGATTTCCCCTCTCTCTCTAACCCAGGGATCACTGGGCAGTGATCAGGAGCAGGAACCCTGGCTGATTTCCCCTCTCTCTCTCTCTAACCCAGGGATCACTGGACAGCGATCAGGTGCAAGAACCCTGCCTGATTTCCCCTCTCTCTCTCTAACCCAGGGATCACTGGGCAGTGATCAGGAGCAGGAACCCTGGCTGATGTCCCCTGTCTCTCTCTCTCTCTAACCCAGGGATCTCTGGACAGTGATCAGGAGCAGGAACCCTGGCTGATTTCCCCTCTCTCCCTCTCTAACCCAGGGATCACTGGACAGTGATCAGTAGGAGGAACCCTGGTTGATTTCCCCTCTCTCTCTCTCTCTCTAACGCAGGGATCACTGGGCAGTGATCAGGAGCAGGAACCCTGGCTGATTTCCTCTCTCTCTCTCTCTAACCCAGGGATCACTGGACAGTGATCAGTAGAAGGAACCCTGGCTGATTTCCCCTCTCTCTCTCTCTCTAACCCAGGGATCACTGGACAGTGATCAGTAGAAGGAACTCTGGCTGATTTCCCCTCTCTCTCTCTCTCTCTAACCCAGGGATCACTGGACAGTGATCAGGAGCAGGAACCCTGGCTGATTTCCCCTCTCTCTCTCTCTAACCCAGGGATCACTGGACAGTGATCAGGAGCAGGAACCCTGGCTGATTTCCCCCCTCTCTCTCTAACCCAGGGATCACTGGACAGTGATCAGGAGCAGGAACCCTGGCTGATTTCCCCTCTCTCTCTAACCCAGGGATCACTGGACAGTGATCAGGAGCAGGAGCCCTGCCTGATTCCCCCCTCTCTCTCTAACCCAGGGATCACTGGACAGTGATCAGGAGCAGGAACCCTGGCTGATTTCCCCTCTCTCTCTCTCTCTAACCCAGGGATCACTGGACATTGATCAGGAGCAGGAACCCTGGCTGATTTACCCTCTCTCTCTCTAACCCAGGGATCACTGGACAGTGATCAGCAGCAGGAACCCTGGCTGATTTCCCGTCTCTCTCTAACCCAGTGATCACTGGACAGTGATCAGGAGCAGGAACCCTGGCTGATTTCCCCTCACTCTCTCTAACCCAGGGATCACTGGACAGTGATCAGGAGCAGGAACCCTGGCTGATTTCCCCTCTCTCTCTCTCTCTTACCCAGGGATCACTGGACAGTGATCAGGAGCAGGAACCCTGGCTGATTTCCCCTCTCTCTGTAACCCAGGGATCACTGGACAGTGATCAGGAGCAGGAACCCTGGCTGATTTCCCCTCTCTCTCTCTCTAACCCAGGGATCACTGGACAGTGATCAGGAGCAGGAACCCTGGCTGATTTCCCCTCTCTCTCTCTCTCTAACCCAGGGATCACTGGACAGTGATCAGGAGCAGGAACCCTGACTGATTTCCCCTCTCTCTCTAACCCAGGGATCACTGGACGATGTTCAGGAGTAGGAAACCTGGCTGATTTCCTCCTCTGTTACACAATTAATCCCACACTCCCCGCTCTGCTCTCTCCCCCTCCCCTCTCCCCCCGTATCACTGTAAATTTTTCCCCTTCATGTATTTCTCCAGTTGCCCCTTTCGAGGGTCCTCCTGTGGAATCTGCTCCCACCGCCCTTTCAGGCAGCGTCTTCCAGATCACAACAACTCGCTGTGTGGGAAATAAACAATTCTGCTCATCTCCCCCTCTGCTCCCTTTCCCGATTCCCTCCGACCCTCGTCCCTCCGCTTCCCCACCCTCCTGCCACTGGAAACACCTTCCCCTCGTTCACTCGATCGGGAAACCACCCCCCCCACCTCGGGATTTTGAACGCCTCGATTCAATCTCCGCCCCCCCCCCCCCTTCACCTTCTCTGCTCCAAGGAGAACAGTCCCGGCTTCTCCCGGCCTCTGTGCAAGTTCCTCATTCTGGGGAACATTCTAGTGAATCCTCTCCGCACCCTGAGGAAGATCTTCGTATTCCAAAATAATGACATGACATTGGCAAAATGGCTCAGGAAATGATGAGGTGCTGGTGACAGGAGTGCTGTATAACTGGGTAGAAAATGGCTCTGCTATTTTTAAAGCAAAATACTTAACTTGTCTCTTCTACCCACAGGACCGTGAGTTGGCAGTTGAAGAACTGGAAGGTGAGTTAACTGTCAAATCTCCGAGCATTTATTTGAACAAGAGCAGAACTGCCTTTACGTTCAGTCGGGGACCCCATTTAAAGGGGGAGTCTCTCCCTCGGGGGCCCTGTTTAAAGAGGGAATCTCTCCCTCGGGGACCCTGTTTAAAGAGGGAGTCTCTCCCTCGGGGACCCTGTTTAAAGAGGGAGTTTCTCCGTCAGGGACCCTGTTTAAAGAGGGAGTCTCTCCGTCGGGGACCCTCTTTAAAGAGGGAGTCTCTGTGTCGGGGACCCTGTTTAAAGAGGGAGTTTCTCCGTCGGGGACCCTGTTTAAAGAGGGAGTCTCTCCATCAGGGACCCTGTTTAAAGAGGGAGTCTCTCCGTCGGGGACCCTCTTTAAAGAGGGAGTCTCTGTGTCGGGGACCCTGTTTAAAGAGGGAGTCTCTCCGTCGGGGACCCTGTTTAAAGAGGGAATCTCTCCGTCGGGGACCCTGTTTAAAGAGGGAGTCTCTCCGTCGGGGACCCTGTTTAAAGAGGGAATCTCTCCGTCGGGGACCCTGCATGGAGGCAGGCTTGTATGCCGGAGTGACACCAAGACTGAAAGTCGCAAATTCGGCTCATGTTGGAATTCGGTGCACAGGGGGTAAAACGTGCGGGTCAATGGGAATTATTCTGATTTAATTAAGTGAATAATTAAGTTAACTAAATAACATAAGTTGGGATGGCGGGACAGGTGTTATGTTGCAGCTGTGGAATGTGGGGTACTTTTGGACACGAAGACGATCCATGACAAACACGTCTGCCGGAAGTGTAAGCAGCGTGAGGAATTCCGGATCGGGGCTATTGATCTGGAAGCCGAAATGCGGACACTGCGCAACAAAAGAGATGGGGAGAAATACCTGGATACCTTCTCTTACAGAAGACAGTCACACCTCTTAGAAGAGGGTCATGTGTTTTGGTCAGCAGCGAGGGACAGGAGGACGTGACCCTCAGCGAGGCAGCTAATGGGACCGAGCAGACAGTGGTGGAGGAGCCTCGGGAAAGAGGTTTGAGGCGTTCACAACCTGTGCGGATGAAAGCGAGGTCTGCGAGGCGGATGAGCTGACTGGCCAGGGCACTGTGGTACAGGAAGCTGGCCAAGGAGGCGGAGCAAATGGGAACGTAGTGGTAGCAGGGGACGGTATGGTGAGGGGGATTGACACGGTTGTCTGCAGCAAGGAGCGAGAGTCCAGATGGCTGTTCTGCTTGCCTGGTGCCAGGGTTAGGCACATCTGCCCAGGGCTGGAGAGGAAATTGGCGTGGGAGGGGGAGGATCCTAGACGTCGTGGTCCACGTAGGTACCAACGGCATAGGTGGGAAAAGGAAGGAGGTTCTGCACAGTCAGTGTGAGGAGCTCGGGGCCAAATTAAGAAGCGGAACCTCAAAGGTAATAATCTCTGGATTATTAACTGAGCCACGTGCAAATTGGCACAGAGCAAATAAGACTAGAGAGGTGAGTGCGTGTCTCAGAGACTGGTGTGGGAGAAGTGGGTTCCAGTTTGTGCACCACTGGCATCAGCACTGGGGGAAGTGGGGGCTGTACCGTTGGGACAGTCTACACCTGAGCCATGCTGGGACCAGTGTCCTCGCAAATTGCATAACTGGGGAAGTAGAGAGGGCTTTAAACTAAACAAGAGGAGTGAGGGATCAAGATTGGGGAGAGGCAGCAATTCAAGGTGTAGAGTCAGGAGGGAGAAGCACAATAGGAACATGGGAAATGGGAGTCATAGAAGAGCAGGGAGAGAGAGATAAAACCTAGGAATTCACCAGCAGTCAAGACTGGACGTTACAAAGGTAACAGAAAGACAAAACTAAAGGCTATCTATCTGAATGCATATAGAATTCATCACAAGGTTAATGAACTGATAGCCCACATTGAAGTCGATAAATATGATTATCATTATGGAGATATGGCTGCAAGATGAGAAAGATTGGGTCCTTAATATTGAAGGGTATATGACATTCCAGAAGGATAGGAAATGAGGTAAAGGTGGAGGGGTAGCACTGTTAATCAAGGATGGCATTGGTGCAATAGTTAGAGATGACCTGGGTTCAGGAGGTCAGGATGTAGAATCGGTTTGGGTGGAGATGAGTAACAGCAGGGTAAGAAGTCACTGGTGGGAGTGGTCTAAACCCCCCTAACAGTAACCACAATTTTTTAAAAATTCATTCACGGGATGTGGGCTTCTCTGGCCGGGCCCAGCATTTTATTGCCCATCCCTAATTGCCCCTTGAGAAGGTGGTGGGTGAGCTGCCTTCTTGAATCGCTGCAGTCCATATGGTGTAGGTACACCCACAGCGCTGTTAGGGAGGGAGTTCCAGGATTTTGTCCCGTGTGGTGTAGGTACACCCACAGCGCTGTTAGGGAGGGAGTTCCAGGATTTTGCCCGTGTGGTGTAGGTACACCCACAGTGCTGTTAGGGAGGGAGTTCCAGGATTTTGTCCGTGTGGTGTAGGTACACCCACAGCGCTGTTAGGGAGGGAGTTCCAGGATTTTGTCCGTGTGGTGTAGGTACACCCACAGCGCTGTTAGGGAGGGAGTTCCAGGATTTTGTCCCCGTGTGGTTTAGGTACACCCACAGCGCTGTTAGGGAGGGAGTTCCAGGATTTTGTCCCGTGTGGTGTAGGTACACCCACAACGCTGTTAGGGAGGGAGTTCCAGGATTTTGTCCGTGTGGTGTAGGTACACCCACGGCGCTGTTAGGGAGGGAGTTCCAGGATTTTGTCCATGTGGTGTAGGTACACCCACAGCGCTGTTAGGGAGGGAGTTCCAGGATTTTGTCCCGTGTGGTGTAGGTACACTCACAGCGCTGTTAGGGAGGGAGTTCCAGGATTTTGTCCGTGTGGTGTAGGTACACCCACAGCGCTGTTAAGGAGGGAGTTCCAGGATTTTGTCCGTGTGGTGTAGGTACACCCACGGCGCTGTTAGGGAGGGAGTTCCAGGATTTTGTCCCTGTGGTGTAGGTACACCCACAGCGCTGTTAGGGAGGGAGTTCCAGGATTTTGTCCCCGTGTGGTGTAGGTACACCCACAGTGCTGTTAGGGAGGGAGTTCCAGGATTTTGTCCGTGTGGTGTAGGTACACCCACAGCGCTGTTAGAGAGGGAGTTCCAGGATTGTGACCCTGCGACAGTGAAGGAACGGCCGATATATTTCCAAGTCAGGATGGTGAGTGGCTCGGAGGGGAACTTCCAGGTGGTGGGTGTTCCCCATGTGTCTGCTGCCCTTGTCCTTCTAGATGGTAGTGGTGGTGGGTTTGGAAGGTGCTGTTGAAGGAGCCTTGGTGAGTTGCTGCAGTGCATCTTGTAGATGGTACACACACTGCTGCTACTGTGTGTCGGTGGTGGAGGGAGTGAATGTTTGTGGATGGGGTGCCAATCAAGCGGGGCTGCTTTGTCCTGGATGGTGTCGAGCTTCTTGAGTGTTGTTGGAGCTGCGCTCATCCAGGCAAGTGGGGAGTATTCCATCACACTCCTGACTTGTGCCTTGTAGATGGTGGACAGGCTTTGGGGAGTCAGGAGGTGAGTTACTCACCGCACAGACAAAGTATACAAGAAGAAATATTGGGGGCATGTAATAAAACGACTGAAATAATCATGGGTGATTATAATCTACACATAAACTGGAAAAATCAGATTGACAGTAGTAGCCTGGATGAGGAGTTCATAGAATGTTTTCGAGATAGTTTGGAGAGCAGCACATTCTGGAACCAACCAGAGAGCAGGTTATATTAGACTTGGTATTGTGTAACGTGACAGGAATTAATTAATGACTTCAGAGTAAAGGCACCCCTGGGTAGCAGTGACCACAATATGATTGAATTTTACATCCCGTTTGAGAGGGAGAAGAGTGGGTCTAAGACTAGTATCTTAAACTGAAATAAGGGCAACAATGTGGGTGTGAAAGCTGAGCTAGCTGAAGTGAACTGGGAAACTAGACTAGGGGATAGATCAATAGAGAAGCAGCGACAGACATTGAAGGGGATATTTCAGAGTATGCAGAATAAGTACATTCCTACTATAAAGAAAAATTCTAAGAGGAGGACCCACCATCCGTGGTTAACCGGAGATGTTAAGGAAAGCATCAAACTTAAAGGAAAAAGCAAACAACTCCGCAAAGATGAGTGGCAGGACAGATGATTGGACAGAATATAAAGAACGGCAGAGAATGACTAAAAGGTTAATCAGGAGAAAGGAAGTAGAGTTTGAGAGGAAGCGAGCTAGAAATGTAAAAACGGATAGCAAGAGTTTCCACAGGTACTTAAACAGGAAAAGAGTAAATAAAGTGAGTGTTGGTCCTCTAGAGAGTGACAGTGGGGAGTTAATGGTAGATAATAAGGAAATGGTGAATGGAATGAACAAATATTTTGCTTCTGTCTTACTATAGAGGATACATTAAACATTCCAGTAATAGCTGCAGATCAGGAGGTGGGAGGGAGAGAGGAACTTGGTGAAATTCCAGTCACTAGGGGAGCGGTACTGAGCAAACTGATGGAGCTGCGGGCTGACAAATCTCCGGGTCCCAATGGACTTCATCCCAGGGTCTTAAAAGAGGTGGTGAATGAGGTAGTCGATGCGCTGCTGTTAATTTTCCAAAATTCGATAGATTCTGGAAAGGTTCCATCAGACTGGAAAGTAGCAAATATTCAAGAAGGGAGGGGGGCAGAAAACAGGAAACTACAGGCCAGTTAGCTTGACGTCTGTCATTGGGGAGGTGTTAGAGTCAATCATGAAAGAGGTTCTCACTGGGCACTTAGAAAAGCTTACAGTAATCAGGAAGAGTCAGCATGGTTTTGTAAAAGGAAAATCATGTTTAACTAATTTTTTGAAGGAGTAACACGCACAGTGGATAAAGGGGAGCCTGTAGATGTGCTGTACTTGGATTTCCAGAAGGCATTTGATAAGGTGCCACATCAAAGATTATTATGGAAAGTAAAAGCTGATGGTGTAGGGGGTAACATATTAGCCTGGATAGAAGATTGGCTGGTTAACAGGAAGCAGAGAGGAGGCGTAACTGGGTCTTTTTCTGCTTGGCAGGATGTGACGCGTGGAGTCCCACAGGGGTCTGTACTGGGGTCTCAATTCTTTACAACTTACACCAGTGACTTAGATGAGGGGAGTGAAGACACGGTAGCTGAATTTACAGATGACACAAAGATAGTTAGGACAGTGTGTTGTGTAGAGGACATGAGGAGGTTGTAGACAGATATAGATATATTTAGTGAGTGGGCAAAAAATCTGGCAGATGGAGTTTAATGTGGGAAAATGTGTAGTTTTTCACTTTGGCAGGAAGAACAAAAAAGCAGAGTATTACCTAAATGGAGAAGGGCAGCAGAATTCTGAGGTGCAGAGGGATCTGGGCGTTCTAGTGCATGAGTCACGAATAGTTAGTGTGCGGGTTCAGCAAGTGATTGAGAAGGTGAATGGAATGCTGTCCTTTATTACGAGAGGGATTGAACATAAAAGTAAGGATGTTATGCTTCAGTTATTCAGGGCACTGGTGAGATCGCATCTCGAATACCGTGCGCAGATTTGTTCTCCTTATTTAAGGAAGGATGTAAATGTGTTGGAGGTGGTTCAGAGGAGGTTTACTAGATCGATACCTGGGATGAGCGGGTTGTCTTATGAGGAAAGGTTGGACAGACTGGGCTTGTTTCCACTGGAGTTTAGAAGAGTGAGGGCTGATTTGATTGAATTTACAAGATCCTGAACGGTATTGACAAGGTGGATGTGGAAGGGATGTTTTCTCTTGTGGGTGAGTCCAGGACTAGGGGGGGCCACTGTTTTAAAATGAGGGGGCGCCCTTTTAGGACAGAGATGAGGAGAATATATTTTCTCTCCGAGGGTTGTGCGAGTTTGGAACTCTCGGCCTCAGAAGGTGGTGGGAGCAGGGGCTCACTGAATATTTTTAAGGCAGAGGTAGAGAGATTATTGTTGGGCAAGGGGGGTCAAAGGTTGTCGGGGGAGGGGAGCAGATGGGAATGTGGAACTCGAAACGCAAGGTGATCAGCCATTGAATGACGGAGCAGGCTCGAGGGGCCGAATGGCCTACTTCTGCTCCCGTTTCTTATGTTTGTATGAGCCTGTTTAAACAGGGAGTACACCTCACAGTCTCCGACCTTTCACTAATTTGTGACCATTGTGTTATCCTGTCACAGAGATATCTGAAGCATTTAAGGAGTTTGACACAGATCAGGATGGTTACATCAGCTACAAGGACCTTGGGGAATGCATGAGGACCATGGGATACATGCCTACAGAAATGGAACTGCTGGAAGTCAGTCAGCAAATTAAAATGAGACGTAGGTACAAATTCACACCGTCCCCATCAAACACTCCCAGGGCACTCCCAGGGTAATCCTCCCTCTACACCGTCTCCATCAAATACTCGCAGGAAAATCCTCCCTCTACACCGTCCCCATCAAATACTCCCAGGGAAATCCTCACTCTACACCGTCCCCATCAAATATTCCCAGGGAAATCCTCCCTCTACAACGTCCCCATCAAATACTCCTAGGGAAATCCTCCCTCTACACCGTCCCCATCAAATACTCCCTGGACAGGTACAGCACGGGGTTAGATACAGAGTAAAACTCCCTCTACACTGTCCCCATCAAACACTCCCAGGACAGGTACAGCACGGGGATAGATACAGAGTAAAACTCCCTCTACACTGTCCCCATCAAACACTCCCTGGACAGGTACAGCACGGGATTCGATACAGAATAAATCTCCCTCTACACTGTCCCCATCAAACACTCCCAGGACAGGTACAGCACGGGGTCAGACACAGAGTAAAGCTCCCTCTACACCGTCCCCATCAAACACTCCCAGGACAGGTACAGCACAGGGTTAGATACAGAGTAAAGCTCCCTCTACACCGTCCCCATCAAACACTCCCAGGACAGGTACAGCACGGGGTCAGACACAGAGTAAATCTCCCTCTACACCGTCCCCATCAAACACTCCCAGGACAGGTACAGCACGGGGTTCGATACAGAGTAAAGCTCCCTCTACACTGTCCCCATCAAACACTCCCAGGACAGGTACAGCACAGGGTCAGATACAGAGTAAAGCTCCCTCTACAATGTCCCCATCAAACACTCCCAGGACAGGTACAGCATGGGGTTAGATACAGAGTAAAGCTCTCTCTACACTTTCCCCATCAAACACTCCCAGGACAGGTACAGCATGGGGTTAGATACAGAGTAAAGCTCCCTCTGCACTGTCCCCATCAAACACTCCCAGGACAGGTACAGCACAGGGTTAGATACAGAGTAAAGCTCCCTCTACACTGACCCCATCAAACACTCCCAGGGCAGGTACAGCACAGGGTTAGATACAGAGTAAAGCTCCCTCTACACCGTCCCCATCAAACACTCCCAGGACAGGTACAGCACGGGGTTAGATACAGAGTAAAGCTCCCTCTACACTGTCCCCATCAAACACTCCCAGGACATGTACAGCACGGGGTTAAATACAGGGTAAAGCTCCCTCGGGTCTCACGGGATTAGATACAGGGTAAAGCTCCCTCGGGTCTCAGGGGGTTAGATACAGAGTAAAGCTCCCTCGGGTCTCATGGGGTTAGATACAGAGTAAATCTCCCTCTACAATGTCCCCATCAAACATTCCCAGGACAGGTACAACACAGGGTTAGATAGAGAGTAAAGCTCCCTCTACACCGTCCCCATCAAACATTCCCAGGACAGGTACAGCACGGGGTTAGATACAGAGTAAAGCTCCCTCTACACCGTCCCCATCAAACACTCCCAGGACAGGTACAGCACGGGGTTAGATACAGAGTAAAGCTCCCTCTACACCGTCCCCATCAAACACTCCCAGGACAGGTACAGCACGGGGTTAGATACAGAGGAAAGCTCCCTCTACACCGTCCCCATCAAACACTCCCAGGACAGGTACAGCACGGGGTTAGATACAGAGTAAAGCTCCCTCTACACTGTCCCCATTAAACACTCCCAGGACAGGTATAGCATGGGGTTAGATACAGAGTAAAGCTCCCTCTACACCGTCCCCATCAAACACTCCTAGGACAGGTACAGCACGGGGTTAGATACAGAGTAAAGCTCCCTCTACACAGTCCCCATCAAACACTCCCAGGACAGGTACAGCACGGGGTTAGATACAGAGTAAAGCTCCCTCGGGTCTCACGGGATTAGATACAGAGTAAAGCTCCCTCGGGTCTCACGGGGTTAGATACAGGGTAAAGCTCCCTCGGGTCTCACGGGGTTAGATACAGAGTAAAGCTCCCTCGGGTCTCAGGGAGTTAGATACAGAGTAAAGCTCCCTCGGGTCTCAGGGAGTTAGATACAGAGTAAAGCTCCCTCGGGTCTCACGGGGTTGGATACAGGGTAAAGCTCCCTCAGGTCTCACGAGGTCAGATACAGAGTAAAGCTCCCTCAGGTCTCACGGGTGCCTGACTGATGTTCACCGGGTTGTGTGTTTGTTTCTTTTCCAGTTGGCGGACGTTTGGGTCTCGAAGATTTTGTTGAGTTAATGGCACCAAAACTGTTGCAGGAGACAGCTCACATGGTGGGAGTACGGGAGCTAAAATTCGCCTTTAAAGAGGTTCGTGCTGTAGTCTCATTTCTGATTACATCAGCCATCCAGTGTAATGAGTAACCTGGTTAAAGCCGTGGTCTCGGGAACTCTGATCTAGAAAGGTGACTGAATTGATGGCGCCCGCCATCAGTTCGGATTGGCCGAGTTCAACTGGATTCTTCGAATTGTACACTGGTGACAGCTCAAGAGGAGGCCACTCAGCCCATTATAGCTGTGCTGGCTCTCTGAAGGAGGAATTCACCTAGTCCCGCTCCCCCCGCCTTCTCCCTGTAACCCTGCACATTATTCCCTTTCAGATAATGATCCGATTCCCTTCCCAAAGCCTCAGTTGACCCTGTCTCCCCGACACTCTTAGACAGTCCATTCCAGATCCTAACCACTCGATTGACCCTGTCTCCACCACAATCTCAGACAGAGCGTTCCAGATCCTAACCACTCGATTGACCCTGTCTCCACCACACTCTCAGACAGTGCGTTCCAGATCCTAACCACTCGATTGACCCTGTCTCCACCACACTCTCAGACAGTGCGTTCCAGCTCCTAACCACTCGCTTTGTGAAAAAATTTCTCCTCATGTCGCTGTTGCTTCTTTCACCAATCATCTTAAATCTGTGTCCCTCTGGTTCTCGATCCTTCCACCAATGGGAACTGTTTCTCCCTATCGACTCTGTCCAGACCCCTCATGATTTCGAACGCCTCGATCAAATCTCCTCTCAACCTTCTCTCCTCCAAGGAGAACAGTCCCGGCTTCTCCAATCTCTCCACGTCACTGAAGTCCCTCATCCCTGGAACCATTCTCGTCAATCTTTTCCACACTCTCTCTGTCTAAAGCCTTCACATCCTTCCTAAAGTGCGGAGCCCAGAACTGGACACAATACTCCAGTTGGGATTGAACCAGTGTTTTATACACGTTTAACATCACCTCCCTGCTCTTGTACTCTGTGCCCCTATTAATAAATCCCAGGATGCTGTCTGCTTTATTACCCGCTCACTCAACCTGTCCTGCCACCTTCAATGATTTATGTACATAGACCCCCAGGTCCCTCTGCTCCTGCACCCCCTTTAGAATTGCACCCTTTATTTTATATTGTCTCTCCACGTTCTTCACACCAAAATGAATCATTCACACTTCCCCACACTGAACTGCATCTGCCACCTGTCTGTCCACTCCACCAGCTTGTCCATGTCCTCCTGAAGTTCCACACTGTCCGCCCCTCACAGGTTACAATGCCTCCAGGTTCTGAATCACCCGCAAATTTTGAAATTGTCCCCCGTACACTGAGGTCTAGATCATTCAATATACATCGGGGAAAGCAAGGATCGCAATACCGAGCCCCCTCTGGAGCCTGGACAATCCTTCCTCCAGCCCTGAAAACACCCCATTAACCATCCACACTCTGTTTCCTATCACTCAGCCAATTCCATCTCCAACAGTGCTGCTGTCCCTGTTACTCTGTGAGCTATAACTATGCTGACAGGTCTGTTGAACCAGTTGAGCTGGGTCAGTGAGCTGTTAGATTATTGTTAGATATAGACGGTTGACTTCACTCCTTGGTCCGCTTTGGTACTCAGTCAGTTTAATTATTTTGAGAGATTAGGTATTTGGTTAGTTTGCCTTATTTCTCAAAGCGGGTGGGAGGGGAGGAGAGGGGAGGGGAGGGGAGGGGAGGGGAGGGGGGTCCTGGGAGTGTTTGAAACCCACGCTGCAGTTACAGTGAATAACTTGTTCCAAACGCCTCGAAACAAGGAAAGGGAGCTGATCGTAGAAAATAAATCAATCTCGTCCAGGGCCAGAGAGAGAGAGACAGACAGACAGACAGACAGACAGAGAGAGAGAGAGAGAGAGAGACAGAGAGAGAAAGAGACAGAGACAGACACAGAGTGAGACAGAGAGACAGACAAAGGGAGAGAGACAGACAGAGAGAGGGGGACAGAGAGAGAGGGACAGAGAGAGGGGGACAGAGAGAGGGGGACAGAGAGAGGGGGACAGAGAGAGGGGGACAGAGAGAGAGAGAGCAGGAGAGAGACACAGAGAGAGAGACAGAGACAGACACGGAGTGAGAGAGAGAGAGACAGAGTGACAGAGACATAGACAGAGAGAGAGGGAGGGAGACAGAGAGAGGGACAGAGACAGAGGCAGAGAGAGGGACAGACAGGGAAAGAGAGACAGATCGAGAGAGACAGAGAGAGAGAGAGACAAAGAGAGAGGGACAGATAGAAAGGGACAGTGAGAGAGACAGAGAGAGAGAGAGAGGGACAGAGACAGCGGGAGAGAGACACAGACAGAGAGAGACAGAGATAGGAAGAGAGAGAGAGAGAGAGACAGACAGACAGACACAAACAGAGAGAGAGAGAGGGACAGAGAGAGGGATAGAAAGGATTTCTAACATGGCTCCTGGGGGTCTCTCTGCCACTCTGAGAGAGAGAGACAGAGTGTTTGATACTCTGACCGTGTGATAACTGCATGGCCTGAAAGAATGCAGCAGCTGGGCTAACAAGGAGTTAAACTCATCCTCTGTGACCTCCAGCTAATGGAGCGAGTAGCAGAAAAACCTCCCCAGCACCCCCACCGACCCCAGCGAGAACCTTCAGCCCCTCAGCAAGAGGTAGAGGAAAGGCCAAGCGACCAACCCACCTCCGGTGTCCGAGGGATAGGCGTCTGAAAAACTGTACCGAGAGATTCAGAAATTCGGAGGGAGCCTCTCCCGATGAACAGCAAGAGCCAGACAGATTCCCTGAACATCGAAATCCAAATTGTGAAGAGTTACAGAGCGAAACAGCACAGCAATGGGCCATTCTGCCCATTGAGCCTGTGCTGGCTCTCTGAAAGATCTATCCAATTAATCCCACACTCCCCCCTCTGCTCTCTCCCCCTCCCCTCTCCCCCCGTATCCCTGTAAACTTTTCTCCTTCAAGTATTTCTCCAGTTGCCTCTTTCGAGGGTCCCCCTGTGGAATCTGCTCCCACCGCCCTTTCCGGCAGCGTCTTCCAGATCACAACAACTCGCTGTGTGGGAAATAAACAAGTCTCCTCATCTCACCCTCTGCTCCCTTTCCCGATTCCCTCCGACCCATGTCCCTCCGCTTCCCCACCCTCCTGCCACTGGAAACACCTTCCCCTCGTTCACTCGATCGGGAACCCCCTCGGGATTTCGAAGCCTCGATTCAATCTCCCCCTCAGCCTTCTCTGCTCCAAGGAGAACAATCCCAGCTTCTCCAATCTCTCCACGTCACTGAAGTTCGTCATCCCTGGGAACATTCTGATGAATCTTTTCCGCACCCTCTCCAAACCCTTCACATCCTTCCTAAAGTGTGTATTTTTAAAAAACTTATTCTTTATCAGGATGTGGGCTTCTCTGGCCGGGCCCAGCATTTATTGCCTATCCCTAATTGCCCCTTGAGAAGGTGGTGGGTGAGCTGCCTTCTTGAACCGCTGCAGTCCCCGTGTGGTGTAGGTACACCCACAGCGCTGTTAGGAAGGGAGTTCCAGGATTTTGTCCCCGTGTGGTGTAGGTACACCCACAGCGCTGTTAGGGAGGGAGTTCCAGGATTTTGTCCCATGTGGTGTAGGTACACCCACAGCGCTGTTAGGGAGGGAGTTCCAGGATTTTGTCCCCGTGTGGTGTAGGTACACCCACAGCGCTGTTAGGGAGGGAGTTCCAGGATTTTGTCCCGTGTGGTGTAGGTACATCCACAGTGCTGTTAGGGAGGGAGTTCCAGGATTTTGTCCGTGTGGTGTAGGTACATCCACAGTGCTGTTAGGGAGGGAGTTCCAGGATTTTGTCCCCGTGTGGTGTAGGTACACCCACAGCGCTGTTAGGGAGGGAGTTCCAGGATTGTGACCCAGCGACACTGAAGGAACGGCCGATATATTTCCAAGTCAGGATGGTGTGTGGCTCGGAGGGGAACTTCCAGGTGGTGGGTGTTCCCCATGTGTTTGCTGCCCTTGTCCTTCTAGATGGTAGAGGTGGTGGGTTTGGAAGGTGCTGTCGAAGGAGCCTTGGTGAGTTGCTGCAGTGCATCTTGTAGATGGTACACACACTGCTGCTACTGTGCGTCGGTGGTGGAGGGAGTGAATGTTTGTGGATGGGGAGCCAATCAAGCGGGGCTGCCTTGTCCTGGACGGTGTCGAGCTTCTTGAGTGTTGTGGGAGCTGCACTCATCCAGGCAAGTGGGGAGTATTCCATCACACTCCTGACTTGTGCCTTGTAGATGGTGAACAGGCTTTGGGGAGTCAGGAGGTGAGTTACTAGTCGCAGGATTCCCAGCCTCTGACCTGCTCTTGTATCCACAGTATTTATAAATTTATATCACGAATTCTTCATCGTCACTGGGTCAAACTCCTGAAACTGCCAATCTAACTGTGCTGTGGGAGCTACATAAACTGCAGAATGGCAAGAGGTGTCTAAATGGGCAAGAGGGGAGAGGGATGTGGAGATAAAGATGGAGTTCAAAATTAGTGACAAGCTAAGGGGGTCATAAAAGGAAACCGATCCTTGGGTCATTTCCAGAGGGAATGAGTGATAATTAGAGAGTTAGGATCAGATTGCATTGAACGTTGGTTAGACCACACTGGGAGCACTGTGCACAGTTCCATTCTCTGTATCCTTACTTTAGACCACACTGTGCACAGTTCTGATCACCGTATCGCTCGGATAGACCACACTCGGAGCACTGTGCACAGTTCTGGTCTCCGTATCCCTCAGTTAGACCACACTCGGAGCACTGTGCACAGTTCTGGTCTCCGTATCCCTCAGTTAGACCACACTCGGAGCAGTGTGTACAGTTCTGATCTCCGTATCCCTCGGTTAGACCACACTCGGAACACTGTGCACAGTTCCGGTCTCCGTATCCCTCGGATAGACCACAATCGGAGCACTGTACACAGTTCTGGTCTCCGTTTCCCTCAGGTAGACCACACTCGGAGCACCGTGCACAGTTCCGGTCTCCGTATCCCTCGGATATACCACACTCGGAGCACTGTGCACAGTTCCGGTCTCTGTATCCCTCGATTAGATCACCCTCGGAGCACCGTGCACAGTTCCGGTCTCCGTATCCCTTGGTTAGACCACACTCGGAGCACTGTGCATGATTCCGGTCTCCATATCCCACAGTTAGACCACACTCGGAGCACTGTGCACAGTTCCGGTCTCCGTATCCCTCGGATAGACCACACTCGGAGCACTGTACACAGTCCTGGTTTCCATATTATAAAAAGGTTATACAAGCACTGGAGAAGGCCTGAATGATACGAGAATGGAGAGATTATAACCATCAGGAAGGATTGAACAGTCCGGGGCTCTGTTCTCTGGAAAAGAGAAGGCTGAGGGGGTGACCTGGTCGAGATCTTTAAGACTCTGAAAGGGTTTGGATGGGGTCGATGTAGAGACGATGGGTCTGGCTGTGTGGGGGTGGTGGGGGAGAGACCAGAATGAGGGGGCTGTCAGAGTAAGACAGTCACTCATAAATCCAATGGGGAATTCAGGAGCAAGTTCCTTACCCAGAGAGGGGGTGGTGGGGGGAGAATGTGAAACTGGCTCCCACAGGGAGTGGACGAGGGGAAGAGTGTCGATTGTTTAAGGGGGAGGGAAGCTGGATAAACACATGAGGGAAACAGGGAGAGAAGGATATGGTGATGGGGGGAGATGAGGAGGGGCTGGGAGGAGGCGCGTGTGGAGCAGAAACACCAGTAGGAACCTGATGGGCCGAATGGCCGCTTTCTGTGATCCAGAGATGATGTCTTTCCATGAATTCAGTTGGAAAAGCTTCCTTCCGAACTGGAGCAGAGTTCCAGCTGAAGATAGGATGGTGACAGGGAATCAGGTCCAATATCTCAGGACAGGAGCAAACTGGCCTCAGACCCTCATCCACAGGAGTGACAAACGATCTCCAAATACTCCAGCGTCCCCAGGCCATCTCCAGAGGTCCAGGAGGGCGTCGTAAACAGGTTCATGAGATCGGACAGCGTGTCGTAAACAGGTTCATGAGGTCGGAGAGTGCGTCGTAAACAGGTTCATGATGGAGAGCGTGTCGTAAACAGGTTCATGATGGAGAGCGCGTCGTAAACAGGTTCATGAGGTCGGAGAGTGCATCGTAAACAGGTTCATGATGGAGAGCGCGTCGTAAACAGGTTCATGATGGAGAGCGCGTCGTAAACAGGTTCATGAGGATGGAGAGTGCATCGTAAACAGGTTCATGAGGTCGGAGAGTGCGTCGTAAACAGGTTCATGAGGTCGGAGAGTGCATTGTAAACAGGTTCATGATGGAGAGCGCGTCGTAAACAGATTCATGATGTCGGAGAGCACATCGTAAACAGGTTCATGATGGAGAGCGCGTTGTAAACAGGTTCATGATGGAGAGCGCGTCGTAAACAGGTTCATGATGTCGGAGAGCACATCGTAAACAGGTTCATGATGGAGAGCGCGTCGTAAACAGGTTCAGGAGGTCAGACAGTGCGCCGTAAACAGGTTCATGAGGTCGAAGAGCACGTTGTAAATAGGTTCATGAAGTTGGAGAGCGCATCGTAATCAAGTTCATGAGGTCAGAGAGTACATCGTAAACAGGTTCATGAGGTCCAACAGTGCGTCGTAAACAGGTTCAGGAGGTTGGAGAGTGCATTGTAAACAGGTTCATGAGGTTGGACAGTGCATCATTAGCAGGTTCATGAGGTCGGAGAGTGCATTGTAAACAGGTTCATGAGGTCAGACAGCACATCGTAAACAGGTTCATGAGGTCAGACAGCACATCGTAAACAGGTTCATGAGGTCAGACAGCACATCGTAAACAGGTTCATGAGGATGGAGAGTGCATCGTAAACAGGTTCAGGAGGACAGAGAGCGCATCATAAACAGGTTCATGAGGACGGAGAGCGCATCGTAAACAGGTTCAGGAGGTCAGACAGTGCGCCGTAAACAGGTTCATGAGGTCGGAGAGCACGTTGTAAATAGGTTCATGAAGTTGGACAGCGCATCGTAATCAAGTTCATGAGGTCAGAGAGTGCATCGTAAACAGGTTCATGAGGTTGGACAGTGCGTCGTAAACAGGTTCATGAGGTTGGACAGTGCATCATTAGCAGGTTCATGAGGTCGGAGAGCGCATCGTAAACAGGTTCATGAGGTCAGACAGTGTGTCGTAAACAGGTTCATGAGCTCAGACAGCACATCGTAAACAGGTTCATGAGGTCAGACAGCACATCGTAAACAGGTTCATGAGGATGGAGAGTGCATCGTAAACAGGTTCAGGAGGACAGAGAGCGCATCATAAGCAGGTTCATAAGGACGGAGAGCGCATCGTAAACAGGTTCATGAGGTCGGAGAGCGCATCGTAAACAGGTTCATGAGGACGGAGAGCGCATCGTAAACAGGTTCATGAGAATGGAGAGTTGCATCGTAAACAGGTTCGGGAGGATGGAGAGCACATCGTAAACAGGTTCATGAGGACGGAGAGCACATCATAAACAGGTTCATGAGGACGGAGAGCACATCGTAAACAGGTTCATGAGGACAGAGAGCACATCGTAAACAGGTTCATGAGGACGGAGAGTACATCGTAAACAGGTTCATGAGGACAGAGAGCACATCGTAAACAGGTTCATGAGGACAGAGAGCACATCGTAAACAGGTTCATGAGGACGGAGAGCGCATCGTAAACAGGTTCATGAGGATGGAGAGCACATCGTAAACAGGTTCATGAGGATGGAGAGTGCATCGTAAACAGGTTCATGAGGACGGAGAGCGCATCGTAAACAGGTTCATGAGGATGGAGAGCACATCGTAAACAGGTTCATGAGGATGGAGAGTGCATCGTAAACAGGTTCATGAGGTCGGAGAGTGCGTCGTAAACAGGTTCATGAGGTCAGAGAGCGCGTCGTAAACAGGTTCATGAGGTCGGAGAGTGCATTGTAAACAGGTTCATGATGGAGAGCGCGTCGTAAACAGATTCATGAGGTCGGAGAGCGCGTCGCAAACAGGTTCATGAGGTCGGAGAGTGCATTGTAAACAGGTTCATGATGGAGAGCGCGCCGTAAACAGGTTCAGGAGGTCAGACAGTGCGCCGTAAACAGGTTCATGAGGTCAGACAGCATTTCTTAAACAGGTTCATGAGGATGGAGAGTGCATCGTAAACAGGTTCAGGAGGACAGAGAGCGCATCATAAACAGGTTCATGAGGTCGGAGAGCGCATCGTAAACAGGTTCATGAGAACGGAGAGTTGCATCGTAAACAGGTTCGGGAGGACGGAGAGCACATCGTAAACAGGTTCATGAGGACGGAGAGAACATCGTAAACAGGTTCATGAGGACGGAGAGCACATCGTAAACAGGTTCATGAGGACAGAGAGCACATCGTAAACAGGTTCATGAGGACGGAGAGCGCATCGTAAACAGGTTCATGAGGACGGAGAGCACATCGTAAACAGGTTCGGTGGGTCCGAAGGTGCTACCTATGGGATAGTTTCCTTCCTGAAGCAGTTATGTTTGGAATGGGGGCAAATCGACAACCAATTTGTGCACAGCAAGCTCCCACAAACAGCAATGTGAGAAATGACCAGGCTGTGGGACTTTATTTTGGGTTAAAACTGATGTTGGCTGAAGGATAAATATCGGGCCAAAGACCCGAGGAAGTCACCGGCCTGTCCTTCATCCAATATTGCCGCTGGGATCCTTCACTTCCACCCGAAAGGCCAGGCAGGGTCCCGGTTTAATGTTCCATTCTGAAAGATGGGATCTCAGACGCTGCGGCGCTCCCACAGCGCCCACCCTCCGACAGTGCGGCACTCCCACAGCGCGCACCCTCCGACAGTGCGGCATTCCCACAGCGCGCACCCTCCGACAGTGCGGCATTCCCACAGCGCGCATCCTCCGACAGTACGGCATTCCCTCAGCGCTGACCCTCCGACAGTGCAGCACTCCCTCAGTACTGACCCTCCGACAGTGCGGCATTCCCTCAGCGCTGACCCTCCGACAGTGCGGCATTCCCTCAGCGCTGACCCTCCGACAGTGCGGCGCTCCCTCAGTACTGACCCTCCCTCAGAACTGACCATGCGACAGTGCGGCACTTCCTCAGTACTGAATTATTTTTCTGTTCCTCAGTTTGACTCAGATGGCGATGGACTGATCTGTATCTCTGAGCTTGAGAGAGCCATTAACCACCTCCTGGGGGAGAAACTTCAACGCAAAGAGATAGAGGAGATGCTCCGAGATATCGATCTGAATGGAGACAGGCAGGTCGACTTTGATGGTGAGTCCAACTCTACACTGTACCCATCAAACACTCCCAGGACAGGTACAGCACGGGGTTAGATACAGAGTAAAGCTCCCTCTACACTGTCCCCATCAAACACTCCCAGGACAGGTACAGCATGGGGTTAGATACAGAGTAAAGCTCCCTCTACACTCATCAAACACTCCTAGGACAGGTACAGCACGGGGTCAGACACAGAGTAAAACTCCCTCTACACCGTCCCCATCAAACACTCCCAGGGCAGGTACAGCACGGGTGTTAGATACAGAGTAAAGCTCCCTCTACACTGTCCCCATCAAACACTCCCAGGACAGGTACAGCATGGGGTTAGATACAGGGTAAATCTCCCTCTACACTGTCCCCATCAAAAACTCCCAGCACAGGTACAGCACGGGGTTAGATACAGGGTAAAGCTTCCTCTACACTGTCCCCATCAAACACTCCCAGGACAAGTACAGCACGGGTGTTAGATACAGAGTAAAGCTCCCTCTACACTGTCCCCATCAAACACTCCCAGGACAGGTACAGCATGGGGTTAGATACAGGGTAAATCTCCCTCTACACTGTCCCCATCAAAAACTCCCAGCACAGGTACAGCACGGGGTTAGATACAGGGTAAAGCTTCCTCTACACTGTCCCCATCAAACACTCCCAGGACAAGTACAACACGGGGTTAGATACAGAGTAAAGCTCCCTCTGCACTGTCCCCATCAAACACTCCCAGGATAGGTACAGCAAGGGGTTAGATACAGAGTAAAGCTCACTCTACACTGTCCCCATCAAACACTCCCAGGATAGGTACAGCAAGGGGTTAGATACAGAGTAAAGCTCACTCTACACTGTCCCCATCAAACACTCCCAGGACAGGTACAGCACGGGGTTAGATACAGAGTAAAGCTCCCTCTACACTGTCCCCATCAAATACTCCCAGGACAGGTACAGCACGGGGTTAGATACAGAGTAAAGCTCCCTCTACACTGTCCCCATCAAACACACCCAGGACAGGTACAGCACGGGGTTAGATACAGAGTAAAGCTCCCTCTACACTGTCCCCATCAAACACACCCAGGACAGGTACAGCACGGGGTTAGATACAGAGTAAAGCTCCCTCTACACTGTCCCCATCAAACACTCCCAGGACAGGTACAGCACGCAGTAGATACAGAGTAAAGCTCCCTGTACACTGTCCCTGTCAAACACTCCCAGGACAGGTACAGCACGCGGTTAAATACAGAGTAAAGCTCCCTCTACACCGTCCCCATCAAACACTCCCAGGACAGGTACAGCACGCGGTTAGATAGAGTAAAGCTCCCTCTACACTGTCCCCATCAAACGCTCTCAGGACAGGTACAGCATGGGGTTAGATATAGAGTAAAGCTCCCTCTACACCGTCCCCATCAAACACTCCCAGGACAGGTACAGCACAGGGTTAGATACAGAGTAAAGCTCCCTCTACACTGTCCCCATCAAACCCTCCCAGGACAGGTACAGCACGGGGTTAGATACAGAGTAAAGCTCCCTCTACACTGTCCCCATCAAACACTCCCAGGACAGGTACAGCATAGGGTTAGATACAGAGTAAAGCTCCCTCTGGTTTTGGCCTCAGTTCCTGAGGTTGCGAGCCCAGCACGTTAGCAGCAGGAGTGGGACGGTGGGTGTGCTGGAAGTCGGCCACGAGACGGCTTTGTTTGCTCGTGCGTTAACTTGTCCTGTGCGTCCACCCCGACAGAGTTCGTCATGATGCTGTCTTCCCGCTAGGACAGGCGACTCTCCCGACACGGGGCCGAAGTTCAGGGGCCCAGTGCGACAGTGGAGTCTACCCCGAGGATGCGGAACTCACCAGGGAGACGGGGAAAAGATGGGAATGAGACCTCGGCGATGGACAGATCCCAGCGCCTCACACAACACGCTCGGGAGGGGACCCCAACCTCCTCTTCCAGAACCTTCCACGGGGTGGGAGATCGACCCACACCCGGTAAACACGGTGACTGGTGAACTGGGTGTCCGAGGAGCAGTTTTGCTGGAAGTCTCCCTGATTTAAATGTATCGCACCAAGTCGGAGACTGAATAAAGAGGCAAAGGGCAGCGATGTCTGTGTGTGCTGTGAACAATCCAATAGAGAGCGGGCGGCAGGAGGAGGAGAGCAGTCTGTCCCGGGGAGAGTGACGGGCAAGGATAGGCGGAAAAGGGAGAGGAAAGAGGTGGGGCAGGGATGGGGAGGGGGGGGGCGGTGGGGTAAGAGAGAGAGAGGGTGGGGCTGATAGGAGGAGTGTTTGGGACTAAGAAAGCTGTCCTGTTTCCCCAGCGTCTGTCACCCCCTCAGGATGACCCTCAGCCTCTCGCCCCCCCCTCAGGATGACCCTCAGCCTCTCGCCCCCCCCTCAGGACGACCCTCAGCCTCTCGCCCCCCCCTCAGGACGACCCTCAGCCTCTCCCCCCCCCCCTCAGGATGACCCTCAGCCTCTCGCCCCCCCCCTCAGGATGACCCTCAGCCTCTCGCCCCCCCCCCTCAGGACGACCCTCAGCCTCTCGCCCCCCCCCTCAGGACGACCCTCAGCCTCTCGTCCCCCCCTCAGGACGACCCTCAGCCTCTCGCCCCCCCCCCCTCAGGACGACCCTCAGCCTCTTGCCCCCCCCCCTCAGGACGACCCTCAGCCTCTCGCCCCCCCCCTCAGGACGACCCTCAGCCTTTCACAGCTCCTGAAGTAGTTTTTTTTTAAGCTGCCGACTGTGGTGACATCGGACCTGCAGCAGCCAGTTTGCACACAGCAAGATCAGGAAGATAACTCCGGGCTCCAGTGATTGAATTCCCTCTATTATAAACACAGCTGATCATTTACATCCAAGAGAATATGAGGAGCAAATCCTCAGCACCTTCGAATCACAGCAATCAGCCAGACACACTCGGATTAGTACATGGGTAGTGGAGGGGGAGAGAGGGAGGGAGAGGGCGACAGAAAGACAGAGACAGAGAGACACAGAGAGAGAGACAGACAGAGACAGACAGAGAGAGACAGAGACAGAGACAGACAGAGACAGACAGAGACAGACAGAGAGAGACAGAGAGAGACAGAGAGAGACAGAGAGAGACAGAGAGAGACAGACACACAAAGAGAGAGAGGGAGAGAGACAGAGACAGAGAGAGAGAGAGACAGAGACAAAGAGAGAAATAGAGAGAGAGACACACAGAGACAAAGAGAGAGAGAGAGAAAGACAGACAGAGAGGGAGACAGAGACAGGGACAGAGAGACAGACAACGACAGGGACAGAGAGACAGACAACGACAGGGACAGAGAGACAGACAACGACAGGGACAGAGAGACAGACAACGACAGGGACAGAGAGACAGACAACGACAGGGACAGAGAGACAGACAACGACAGGGACAGAGAGACAGACAACGACAGCAGGCAGGAGTGAGAGAGAGAGCGCCAAAGGACAGAGTGAGGGAAGGGAGGAGAATGAAAGAGGCAGGAAGGGAGGGAGGGGGAAAAGGTTGAGATGGACTGAATGGGGAAAGCAGGGAGGGATGGAGAGGTGTGAGGCTGGAGCTGTCATTTTGGAAAGTGTAATTTTGACGAGAAATCACTGTGAAATCGACAACCCTTCACCAGTCGAGACATTGGAAGATATGAGTGAACCGAGGGCACAACTATCTACAGTGCTGTCCGATGTCCTGGTCCCTCTCCGTCTGCCAATCCCGTTCATGGCACAGCAAGTGTTTCCTTACTCCGGAGGCTGTCCTCACTTCTCGAAATATGGGAGGTAGAAAAAACGATATCCAGTCTTCCCTTTCAGAGCGCAGTAGATGTAGATCACGTGGTATACTGAGAGAGAGAGAGAGAGAGGCGGGGGGGGGCAAGAGGGAGAGGGAGGGGGAGAGAGTATACACGTTAACCACTGTATGAACACAGTATATATAGAGACACAGTAACACAGAAACTAGCAGCTGGAGTGGGCCAATCGGCCCTTCGAGACTGTTCTGCCATTCAATATGATCATGGCTGATCCTCTATCTCAGCTCTGTACTCCCGCTCTCTCCCCAAACCTCTTGACGCCTTTAGAGTCTAGAAATCTATTTCCTTCTTAAGTATATTCAGTGACTTGGCCTCCGCAGCCTCTGGGGTAGAGAATTCCACAGGTTCACCACTCTCTGAGTGAAGAGGTTTCTCCTTATCTCAGTCCCAAATGGTCTACCCTGTATCCTGAGATTGTGACCCCTTGTTCTAGCACCCCCCCCACCCCCCCTCCCCACTAGCTAGAGGAAACATCCTCCCTATATCCAGTCTGTCCATCCCTGTCCGAATGTTATGTTTCAATGAGATCCCCTCTCATCCTTCTAAACTCCAGTGAATACAGGCCTAGTCGGCCCGATCTCTCCTCATACGACAATCCTGCCATACCAGGAATCAGTCTGGTGAACAATTGCTGCCCTCCCTCTATGGCAAGTACATCCTTTCTTAGATAAGGAGACCAAAACTTGCACACAATACTCCAGGTGTGGTCTCACCAAGGCCCTGTACAGCTGCAGTAAGACATCCTTGGCTCCTGTACTCAAGTCCTCTGGCAATGAAGGCCAACATCCCATTTGCCTCCTTAACTGCTTGCTGCACCTGCATGCTTGCTTTCAGTGACTGGTGTACAAGGACACCCAGGTCCCTTTGTACATCCACATTTCCCAATCTATCACCATTTAAATAATACTCTGCCATTCTGCTTTTCCTATCAAAGTGGATAACTTCACACTTGTCCACGTTTTACTGCATCTGCCATGTGTTTGCCCACTCACCCAACCTGTGTAAATCACCTTGAAGCCTCTTAACCCCCTCCTCACCACTCAACGTTCCCAAGTTTCATGTCCTCAGCAAACTTGGAAATGTTACATTTGGTTCCCCCATCCAAATCATTGATATATATTGTGCATAGCTGGGGGCCCAAGCACTGATCCCTGCGGTACCCCATGACTAACAAAATAAATTAAGGATAGTATTAGATCCGAACAAGAGTCATGTAAAATTGCTGGAAGTAGCAAGCCTGAGGATTGGGAGCAGTTTAGAATTCAGCAAAGGAGGACCAAGGGATTGATTAAGAGGGGGAAAAATGGAGCATGAGAGTAAACTTGCAAGGAACATATAAGGGGGCTGTAGAAGCTTCGATAAGCATGTAGGAAGAGAAAAGATTGGTGAAGACAAATGTAGGTCCCTTACAGTCTGGAACAGGAGAACATGCAATAGAGAACAAGGAAATGTCAGAGCAATTAAATAACTACTTTAGTTCTGTCTTCATGGAGGAAGACACAGATAACTTCCCAGAAATACTAGGGAACCAGGGGTCTAGTGAGAAGGAGGAATTGAAGGAAATTACTATTACTAAAACAATAGTGCTGGAGAAATTAATGGGACTGAAAACTTAAAAATCCCCAGGGCCCTGATAATCTGCCTTGCAGGGCACTAAAAGGAGGTGGCCATGGAAGTAGTGGATGCATTGGTTGTCATCTTCCAAAATTCGACAGATTCTGGAACCATCCCAGCGGATTGGAGGGTGGTAAATCTAACCCCACTATTTCAAAAAGGAGGGAGAGACAAAGCAGCGAATTACAGACCAGTTAGCCTAACACCTGCAGTAGGGAAAATGCTAGAGTCTATTATAAAGGATGTGATAACAGGACACTTAGAAAATATCAACAGGATTAGATAAAGTCGAAGAAAAGAGTTGACGTTTCGAGTCTTCATGACCCTTCGACAGAACTTGAACTTCAAGTTCTGTCGAAGGGTCATGAAGACTCGAAACGTCAACTCTTTTCTTCTCCGCCGATGCTGCCAGACCTGCTGAGTTTTTCCAGGTAATTCTGTTTTTGTTTTGGATTTCCAGCATCCGCAGTTTTCTTTGTTTTATTTAGATAAAGTCGATGTGGGCTTACGAAAGGGAAATCACGTTTGACAAACCCCCTGGAGTTTTTTGTGGATGTAACTAGCAGAATAGATAAGGGAGAACCAGTGGATGTGGTGTATTTGGATTTTCAGAAAGCTTTTGATAAAGTCCCACATAAGAGCTTAGGGTGGTAAAATTAAAGCCAATGGGATTGAGGGTAATATATTGGCATGGGTTGAGAATTGGTTAGCAGACAGGAAACAGAGAGTAGGAATAAATGGGTCTTTTTCAGAGTGGCAGGTGGTGACTAGTGGGGTACCGCAGGGATCAGTGCTTGGGCCCCCAGCTATGCACAATATATATCAATGATTTGGATGGGGGAACCAAATGTAACATTTCCAAGTTTGCTGAGGACATGAAACTTGGGAACGTTGAGTGGTGAGGAGGGGGTTAAGAGGCTTCAAGGTGATTTACACAGGTTGGGTGAGTGGGCAAACACATGGCAGATGCAGTAAAACGTGGACAAGTGTGAAGTTATCCACTTTGATAGGAAAAGCAGAATGGCAGAGTATTATTTAAATGGTGATAGATTGGGAAATGTGGATGTACAAAGGGACCTGGGTGTCCTTGTATACCAGTCACTGAAAGCAAGCATGCAGGTGCAGCCAGCAGTTAAGAAGACAAATGGGATGTTGGCCTTCATTGCCAGAGGACTTGAGTACAGGAGCCAAGGATGTCTTACTGCAGCTGTACAGGGCCTTGGTGAGACCACACCTGGAGCATGGCGTGCAGTTTTAGTCTCCTTACTTAAGAAAGGATATACTTGCTATAGAGGGGGTGCAGCGAAGGTTCACCAGACTGATTCCTGGGACGGTGAGATTGTTGTATGAGGAGAGACTGGGCCGACTAGGCCTGTATTCGCTAGAGTTTAGAAAAATGAGAGGGGAATCTCATTGAAATGTATAAAATTCTGACAGGGATGGACAGACTGGCCGCAGGGATGGACGGACCGGCCGCAGGGATGGACGGACCGGCCGCAGGGAGGATGTTTCCCCCGGCTGTGGGAGGGGGTCTAGACCAAGGGATCACAGTCTCAGGAGTCCATTTAAGACTGAGAATGAGGAGAAACTGCTTCACTCAGAGGGTGGTGAACCTGTGGAAATTCTCCACCACGGAGGCTGTGGAGGACAAGACACTGAATATATTTAAGAACGAAGCAGACAGACTTCTAGACTCCAAAGGCGTCCAGGGGTACGGGGAGAGAGCGGGAGTACGGAGTTGAGAGAGGGTCAGCCGTGACCATATTGAATGGTGGAGCAGGCTCGAGGGGGCCGAATAGTCTACTCCTGCTCCTAGTTTCTGTGTTGCGGTGTTTGAGGAGGACGTGTTCTTGCATTCACGAAAGCGCACAGCAAGCAGCTCACTGGCCCCCGGCTCGATCACTAACTCACCTCCTGGGATCAGCAGGAGAAATCCCGGAACGAAGAATATTGCACTGGACACACCTGCAGAGAAGGAAAGAGAGAGAGTGTACAGACCGGAATTATAACATGTCGGAGGGGTTGTGGGGGGTGGTGAGCGGCTGGGAGGAGGAGGGGAGGGGGAGGAGAAGGGGTGGGAACCCAGAGTGCAGAGGGTAGTGGTGGAGGGGCAGCGATGGGAACACTCCGTGAGGGTGACGGGTGAGGGACTCGCCACTGTGACTGGGGGAAAGCCACCAGGTGGAGATCAGGACATTCAGCCCCTGGAATCTACATCTTGACTCCACCTACCCGCGCACCCCCTTAATTTCTGCCCCCCCCAGTGTTCAAACATCTGTTGGTCTCTGCCGCGATGACACTCGCAGACAGGGCTGGGTAGACCCCTCAGTGGGAGGTGGTTGACGGAGGTTCGGGGCAGAACAACTGTTGGGAGCGCAGCAATGAGCGGTAGGTAAGCGTCAGCCACTCGGTTCCAGAACACACCTGAACTCGGATGAACCTGCAGGCCAACTCCAACCAGAACGAGAACTGAAAGAGAGAGAGCAGAGAAAAAAATTAATACCACTCCATGTACATAGGTTCCCGAAAGAGAGAGAGAGCCACACCGAGAGACACCAGTCAGTGTACAGATATCTCCCTGAGAGAGAGGGGACTGAGAGACACCAGTCAGTGTACAGATATCTCCCTGAGAGAGAGGGACTGAGAGACACCAGTCAGTGTACAGATATCTCCCGGAGAGAGAGGGGAGTGAGAGACACCAGTCAGTGTACAGATATCTCCCTGAGAGAGAGAGGGACTGAGCGACACCAGTCAGTGTACAGATATCTCCCTGTGAGAGAGAGGGACTGAGAGACACCAGTCAGTGTACAGATATCTCCCTGGAAGAGAGAGGGACTGAGTGATACCTGCAGTCTGGGATCTTGCTGCTCCTGCTATTGGCTCCAGTATCAGGGAAAAGTGCACAAGAACACACCGTCCAGCCCATCTATCCTGCTCTGCATTTAAATACCATCACGGCCACTTGGGCTCGAATTCGGTTTTCCTGCCCACTCCCCACATCCTTTCATTCGCCACGAGACCGGAATCCGGCCAATCCCAGCCCCAAATGTATTCACCGATGGAGAATTCCGAAGACGCGCACTCCCTGAGAGAAGAGGTTTCCGGGTGGACTCACCCAGTCCGACAATGAGCAGGATAAAGCAGGCAATCACCACTCTCCTGTTCTTCTGTATCAGAGGATGCCTCGCCCAGCTGTAGGGTCAACGGCCAGAGAATAAAGAGTTAGGGCTGCTCCAGTCCCTCCTGTCCCCAACCCACAATTCCCCTCGGAGCCCCTCCCTCCCCGGAGTGGGAGAGAGGGCGGGGGGACACGGGAGGGGGAGGGCGAGGGTGGGGGGGGGGGACATGGGAGGGGAGGGGGAGGGGTAGGGGGGGGAACAGCAGAGGGGAGGGGGAGACTTGGGGGAGGGGAGTGGGATGACGCTGGGGGCGGGGTAAGGGGGTGACACTGGGAGGGGGAGTGGGAGACACAGGAGTCGGGGGGGGGGGGGGAGGAGATACGGGAGTCGGTGGGGGAGGAGACACGGGAGTCGGGGGGGAGGAGACACGGGAGTCGGGGGGGAGGAGACACGGGAGTCGGGGGGGAGGAGACACGGGAGTCGGGGGGGAGGAGACACGGGAGTCGGGGGGGAGGAGACACGGGAGTCGGGGGGGAGGAGACACGGGAGTCGGGGGGGAGGAGACACGGGAGTCGGGGGGGAGGAGACACGGGAGTCGGGGGGGAGGAGACACGGGAGTCGGGGGGGAGGAGACACGGGAGTCGGTGGGGAGGAGACACGGGAGTCGGGGGGGAGGAGACACGGGAGTCGGGGGGGAGGAGACACGGGGAGTGAGGGACACAGGGAGTGGGGGGAGGGACACAGGAGTTGGGGGGGGGCACGGGAGCGGGGAGGGGCACGGGAGCGGGGAGGGGCACGGGAGCGGGGAGGGGCACGGGAGCGGGGGGGGGGGGCACGGGAGCGGGGGGGGCACGGGAGCGGGGGGGGGCACGGGAGCGGGGGGGGGACACGGGAGCGGGGGGGGGACACGGGAGCGGTGGGGGGGACACGGGAGAGTTGGGGGGGGACACGGGAGAGTTGGGGGGGGACACGGGAGAGTTGGGGGGGGACACGGGAGAGTTGGGGGGGGACACGGGAGGAGTTGGGGGGGGACACGGGAGAGTTGGGGGGGGGACACGGGAGAGTTGGGGGGGGACACGGGAGAGTTGGGGGGGGACACCGGGAGAGTTGGGGGGGGACACGGGAGAGTTGGGGGGGGACACGGGAGAGTTGGGGGGGGGGACACGGGAGAGTTGGGGGGGGACACGGGAGAGTTGGGGGGGACACGGGAGAGTTGGGGGGGGACACGGGAGAGTTGGGGGGGGACACGGGAGAGTTGGGGGGGGAGACGAGAGAGTTGGGGGGGGACACAGGAGCGGTGGGGGGGGGACCCCGGGAACGGGGGGGGGACACGGGAGGTTGGGGGGAGGGGGTGGTGCCGGTGAGCAGGGAGATGGCGGCTGACCTGAGGCACTCGCGGTACGATTGCTGGGTGCTGTTACTGATGTTGCTGAATGACCATCGCGAACTTTGTGTCGAACATCTGCCCAGGTCCGAACTGTCGGCAACAAGAGGGACAATTCTTAATATGGCCACCACGGCAATGCGATAACCCCTCGCCTTCTACCTCCCGCCCCCTCCCCTTCGACCCTCCCGCCCCCTCCCCTTTGACCTCCCGCCCCCTCCCCTTCGACCTCACCGCCCCCTCCCCTTCGACCTCCCGCCCCCTCCCCTTCGACCTCCCGCCCCCTCCCCTTCGACCTCCCGCCCCCTCCCCTTCGACCTCCCGCCCCCTCCCCTTCGACCTCCCGCCCCCTCCCCTTCGACGTCCTGCTCTGGCCTAACCTCTCCCTTCGACCTCCCGCTCCTAATTGCCCCCTCCCCTTTGACCTCCCGCTCCGACCCACACCCTCCCCTTCGACCTCGCGCTCCGACCCGCCCTCTCCTGCTCTGACCCTGCCCCTCCCCGTGATCTCCCCAATGGAAGCTGCCTGGTCCAGTGTGGCTCCCCCCCCACCCCCACCCCTGCCCACTACATTCAGCCACTCGCTGAGTAGGAGGATTGGTGAGCTGGTGGGGGGGGAGGTGCGGGGAGGACAGTGTTTCGCACCGTATTTTATAGGTGGAGGAGGCGGGACTCCTGTTGGTCTCCAAAGCATCTTCGTTCTCCAGATTCTGGAAAAATACAACAGACAGCGGCGTCAGGCAGAACACAAACCCCCCTCCCTCCTCAAAGCCCGTCCAGCACACAGAACCATAAACCCCAAACACGAGCTGCAGTCAAACTCTATAGCCACCCTCACTTCACACTGTGTCTGTCTGCGTCTGCGTGTGTCTGCGTGCGTCTGCATGCGTCAGCGTGTCTGTGCGTGAGCGTGTCTGTGCGTGAGCGTGTCTGTGTCTGTGCGTGAGCGTGTCTGTGTCTGTGCGTGAGCGTGTCTGTGTGTGTGCGTGAGCGTGTCTGTGTGTGTGCGTGAGCGTGTCTGTGCGTGAGCGTGTCTGTGCGTGAGCGTGTCTGTGCGTGAGCGTGTCTGTGCGTGAGCGTGTCTGTGCGTGAGCGTGTCTGTGCGTGAGCGTGTCTGTGCGTGAGCGTGTCTGTGCGTGAGCGTGTCTGTGCGTGAGCGTGTCTGTGCGTGAGCGTGTCTGTGCGTGAGCGTGTCTGTGCGTGAGCGTGTCTGTGCGTGAGCGTGTCTGTGCGTGAGCGGTGTCTGTCTGTGAGCGTGTCTGTCTGTGTGTGAGCGTGTCTGTCTGTGTGTGAGCGTGTCTGTCTGTGTGTGAGCGTGTCTGTCTGTGTGTGAGCGTGTCTGTCTGTGTGTGAGCGTGTCTGTCTGTGTGTGAGCGTGTCTGTGTGTGAGCGTGTCTGTGTGTGAGCGTGTCTGTGTGTGTGAGCGTGTCTGTGTGTGTGAGCGTGTCTGGTGTGTGTGAGCGTGTCTGTGTGTGTGAGCGTCTGTGTGTGTGTGTCTGTGTGTGAGCGTGTCTGTGTGTGAGCGTGTCTGTGTGTGAGCGTGTCTGTGTGTGAGCGTGTCTGTGTGTGAGCGTCTGTGTGTGAGCGTGTCTGTGTGTGAGCGTGTCTGTGTGAGCGTATCTGTGTGTGAGCGTGTCTGTGTGTGAGCGTGTCTGTGTGAGCGTGTCTGTGTGTGAGCGTGTCTGTGCGTGAGCGTGTCTGTGCGTGAGCGTGTCTGTGCGTGAGCGTGTCTGTGCGTGAGCGTGTCTGTGCGTGAGCGTGTCTGTGCGTGAGCGTGTCTGTGTGTGTGAGCGTGTCTGTGTGTGTCTGTGTCAGTGTGTGTGTGAGAGCGTGTCTGTGTGTGAGCGTGTCTGTGTGTGAGCGTGTCTGT
>JANJGN010001021.1:180000-214080 GCA_026770705.1 Isurus oxyrinchus | reverse complement strand
AGGGGCCTCCATCCCACCCAACTCCTAATTTTTCACCCACCCCCCCCCCAACCTCCCCCCGACCTCACAGGGAGAACGATTTAAAGGGACCACCACCCCCACCCTTCTCCTATTTCTCCGGCACCTGACCTGAAGGGTGGGTGAGTGTTCAGTGCATCTGTGGGGGGGAGGGGTGGGGGGGGGGGGGGGGGGGGTTAATAAACGAGGCTCCATCTTCCTGTTCCAGACGGCTCGGTGCCTCGCTCGACTGGGTGGAGCTGGACGGTGGTGGTGGTGGTTGGTGGGGAGGGAGGGAGGGAGGAATAACGTGGCCTGTTTAAATCATTGTTAAAGGCTGTGGGTCCCACCTGGAGAGAAGGAAAGGCAGGGGGCGGGGGGGTGGGGGGGGGGCGGTTAGCGGGTGTGGGGGAGGTCAGGAAGGTATTGGGCCCTTTGCCCCTGGGATGTAAGGCCGCTGGACACGCCCACACCCCCCACCCCCCCCACCCCCCTCCAACCCCGCCACGCGCCCGTCCGACAGGGGGAGGCCCTGTCGTCGCGGGGTCTCTGCAAGATGGAACCTGCAGCGATTGGGGAGGGGGGGGGAGGGGGGGGGGTGGGGTGGGAGCAGCTTCTGCTCGATGTCACCGCCTTGTGAACATTCCCGTTCTCCCCGCCCTGCCTGTGTTTATCCTCCAGGATCCCTCGTCCCGATTCCCCATATCCCCATAAATCCTCAGCTTTCCCTTGTTCACCGAGCCAATCCGATCCGCCCCTTTAAGGAGGTCGTCACACCTGTTGGTGGCCAGCAGAGGGAGACACTCACACACACTCACTCACATACACACACACAGACACTCACACACTCACACACACTCACATACGCACTCACACACACACAGACACACGCACACACACTCTCACACTGGCACACACACAGGCATACACACACTCACACACACAGACACACACACCGGCACACAGACACACACTCACATACACACACACAGACACACAGACACACACACAGGCACACAGACACACACTCACATACGCACACACAGACACACACACACACACACACACACACACACTCACATACACACACACACACACACACACACTCACACACACAGACACACATAGGCACATTCACAAACACAAACACACACACAGACAAACACACAGACAAACACACAGACAGACACATTGACACACACACACACACACACACAGACACACTCACACACACAGACACACTCACACACACCGACACACTCACACACATACAGGCACACAGACAGACACACAGACACACTCACGTTGCCATTGGTTGGTAGGGACAATGGTGCAGGTCAGTTGGGGGGGGCGGGGGGTGGGAGGTACACTGGGGATTGGGTTGGAGGCTTTTGGAGGTGTGGTAAACCCAGGGCAAAGACCAGGGTGCGGTGGGTAAAAGTTTTTTATTAATTCATGGGATATGGGTATTGCTGGCTGGGCCAGTGTTTATTGCCCATCCCTAATTGCCCCTTGAGAAGGTGGAGGTGAGCTGCCTTCTTGATCCGCTGCAGTCCCATGTGGTGTAGGTACACCCACAGTGCTGTTAGGGAGGGAGTTCCAAGAATTTGACCCAGCGACAGTGAAGGAACGGCCGATATATTTTCAAGTCAGGATGGTGCGTAGCTTGGTGGGGAACTTCCAGGTGGTGGTGTTCCCACGTGTCTGCTGCCCTTGTCCTTCTAGATGGTAGTGGTCATGGGTTTGGAAAGTGCTGTCTAAGGAGCCTTGGTGAGTGTCTGCAGTGCACCATGTAGATGGTACACACACTGCTGCTACTGTGCGTCGGTGGTGGAGGGAGTGAATGTTTGTGGATGGGGTGCCAATCAAGCGGGGCTGCTTTGTCCTGGATGGTGTCGAGTTTCTTGAGTGTTGTGGGAGCTGCACTCATCCAGGCAAGTGGGGAGTATTCCATCACACTCCTGACTTGTGCCTTGTAGATGGTGGACAGGCTTTGGGGAGTCAGGAGGTGAGTTACTCACTGCAGGATTCCCAGCCTCTGACCTGCTCTTGTAGCCACAGTATTTATATGGCTGGTCCAGTTCAGTTTCTGGTCAATGGTAACCCCCAGGATGTTGATAGTGGGGGATTCAGTGATGGTAATGCCATTGAACATTAAGGGGTGATGGTTAGATTCTCTCTAATTGGAGATGGTCATTGCCTGACACTTGTGTGGTGCGAATGTTACTTGCCACTTGTCAGCCCAAGCCTGGATATTGTCCAGGTCTTGCTGCATTTGGACATGGACTGCTTCAGTATCTGAACATTGTGCAACCATCAGTGAGCATCCCCACTTCTGGCCTTATGATGGAAGGAAGGTCATTGATGAAGCAGCTGAAGGTGGTTGGGCCGAGGACACTACCCTGAGGAACTCCTGCAGTGATGTCCTGGAGCTGAGATGACTGACCTCCAACAACCAGAAGCATCTTCCATGATTGGTTCATCTCATTGGATATTTGAACCAACAGCGGGTCCTCGAGAGAATATCAGAAATCAAACAAATGTGAACGAGACTAAGAAAAAAAAGATAGTGACCTAGACTGATACCGGGAATGGGAGAGTTGTCTTATGAGGAAAGATTGGACAGTCTAGGCTTGTATCCGCTGGAGTTTAGAAGAGTAAGAGGCGACTTGATTGAAATCTTTAAGACCCTGAGAGGACTTGACAGGGGGGATGTGGAGAGAATGTTTCCTCTTGTGGGAGAATCTAGAACTAGGGGGTCACCCACTTAGGACAGAGATGAGGTGAAATGTTTTCTCTCTGAGGGTTGTGAGTGTTTGGAACTCTCTTCTTGAGAAGGCGGTGGAAGCAGAGCCTTTGAATATTTTTAAGGCCGAGGTGGATAGATTCTTGATAAGCGAGGGGGGGTGGGGGTGAAAGGTTATCGGGGATAGACGGGAATGTGGGGCAGGAGGGGATGGGAACTCGAGGGGGCGGGGACATGAGGAGACAGGGACTCGAGGGGATGGGGACTCGAGGGAATGGGGACTCGAGGGGCGGGGAAAGAGAAAGACACTAAGTGGGTAATTCTAACTCTATGAGTCAGTGTGAGTCAGGCATGCCCATTATACACATAATGGAATGACAGAACCAACATCAGCAGTTTTCCAGCTCACACAATGTCAAAGTTCCCTCAAAGACAGAAAACATAAGAACATAAGAAATAGGAGCAGGAAGAGGCCATTCAGCCCTTCGAGCCTGCTCCATCTTTCACTGAGACCAGGGCTGATCTTCTACCTCAACCCCATTTTCCTGCACTGTCCCCCTACCCCTTGATGTTTTTAATATGTAGAAATCAATCGATTGCAATCTTGAGCATACTCAATAACTGAGCCTTCACAGCCCTCTGGGACAGAGAATTCCAAAGATTCACCACCCTCTGAAGACATTTCTCCTCATCTCGGTCCTAAAGGGCCTGCCCCTTAGTCTGAGGCTGTGTCTCCTGGTTCTAAACACCCCCAGCCAGGGGAAACACCCTTCCTGCATCTACCCTGTCGAGCCCTGTAAGAATGTTGTATATTTTGAGCGAGATCACCTCTCATTCTTCTAAACTCCAGAGAATAAAGGCCCAGTCTGTGGAATCTTTCCTCACAGGACAATCCCTCCATCCCAGGGATTAGTCTGTAAACCTCCGCTGCATTCCCTCGATGGCAAGTGTATCTGTCCTTAGGTAAGGAGCCTGAAACTGCACACACTACTCCAGGTGCAGTCTCTCCAGAGCTCTATATATAATTGCATAAGACATCTTTACACTCAAATCCTCTTGTAATAAAGGCCAATGTACTGTTTGCCTTCCTAACATGCTATGCCATCTGCCAAATTTCTACCTAGTGTTTTAGCCTCTCCAAATCCCCCTGAAGCATCTTCCTCACAATTCACACTTCCAACCAGCTCTGTGTCATTTGCAAATATGGAACATTTACTCCCCGCATCCGAATCATTGGATATAGATTGTGAATAGCTGGGTTCCAAGCACGGATTCTTGTGGCGATTTACAGCCTGCCAACCTGAGAATGATCCATTTATTCTTACTCTCTGTTTTCTGTCCGTTAACCAGTTCTCAGTCCGTGACCACCCACCCACCACCCCCAATTCCATGGGCTCTAAGATAAAAGCAAAATACTGCAGATGCTGGAATTCTGAAATGAAAACTCAGCAGGTCTGGCAACATCTGAGGAGAGAGAAAAATTTTGAGTCCGTGTGACTCTTCTTCAGAGCTGAAGAGAGCACCTTCCCATGCAACCACTTAACCCTAACCCTGACCCTAAACCTAACCTTTACCCCAAACACTAATCCTAACGCAAATGCTAACCCCTAACACTAACCCGAACACGAACCCTAACCCCTAAGCCTAACCCTAACCCAAACCCTAACCCCTAACCCTAACCCTATCCCTAACCCTAACCCCTAACCCTAACCCTAACCCTAACCCTATCCCTAAACCTAACCTCTAACACTAACCCTAACCCTAACCCTAACCGATAACCCTAAGTCTAACCCTAACGCAAACACTAACCCCTAACCCTAACCCTAACCCTAACCCTAACCCTAACCCTAACCCCTAACCCCTAACCCTAACCCTAACCTCTAACCCTAACCCTAACACTATCCCTAACCCTAACCCTAACCCTATCCCTAACCCCAACCCCTAACCCTAACACTATCCCTAACCTTAAACCTAAAACTAACCCTAACCCTAGACTTAACGCTAACACTAACCCTAACCTAACCCTAACCCTAACCATAGGTGCAGAAGGTGCAACACCTGCCCCTTTCCCTCCTCCCTCCTCCCTCCTCCCTCCTCCCTCCTCACCATCCAAGGGCCCAAACACTCCTTTCAAGTGAAGCAGCATTTCACTTGCATTTCCCCCAACTTAGTCTACTGCATTCGTTGCTCCCAATGTGGTCTCCTCTACATTGGAGAGACCAAACGTAAACTGGGTGACCGCTTTGCAGAACACCTGCGGTCTGTCCGCAAGAATGACCCAAACCTCCCTGTCGCTTGCCATTTTAACACTCCACCCTGCTCTCTTGCCCACATGTCTGTCCTTGGCTTGCTGCATTGTTCCAGTGAAGCCCAACGCAAACTGGAGGAACAACACCTCATCTTCCGACTAGGCACCTTACAGCCTTCCGGACTGAATATTGAATTCAACAACTTTAGGTCATGAACTCTCTCCTTGATCTTCACCCCTTTTTAATCTATTTTTTAACTGTTATTTTTATTTAATTTTTTAATTTATTCTTTTAAAATATTTCAAAAAAATCATTTTTTATCCTTCCCCACGCCCTCCACTGAGCTGTCACTTATTTTGATCTTTTGCTTTCACAGAGCGCTGTCTCTTGTTCTGTTATTAACAACCCGCTATCTTATCTTTACACTGCTATCAGCAACTCCTCTCAGCTTTGACACTACCATTAACTTTATCTTGTGTCCATGATATCTTTGTCAATCTCCGCTGAGCTGCCACCTACACCTGACCTTCTGTTTCGTTCCACCTGCCCTGCTTCCTCTTAAACAGTATAACGTCCATCAAATGTCTACTTCTCTTTATCTCTGGATAAGAGGCCCACCGAGTCAAAATGTCAACTGGTTCTCTCTCCACAGATGCTGCTGAACTTGCTGACAGGTTTTTCCAACATTCTCCGTTTTCACTTCCCAGGAACTCTTCATTTCCTTTGCTAACCTCTCACCCAAGCTAAATACACCACATCCACTGGTTCCTCCTCATCTATTCTAGTTACATCTGCAGAAAACTCCGAGCAAGTTTTTATCCACATGATTTCCCTTTCAGAAATCCATGTTGGCGCTACCATTATTTTCAAAGTGTCCTGCTTTCACCTCCTTCATTAGAGATTCAAGCATTTTCCCTACTATAGGCCTGTTGTTCCCCCATTTTCACTCTCCCTCCTTCCTTCGATAGTGGGAGTTACGTTTGCCACCTTCCAATCTGCAGGAACCATCCTGGGGCCTATGGAAGGGAAGGTTTGGTCAAGTTGCCTGGTCGGAACCTGGGCTAAGGGATCAGCCAAGGATTGGAGAATCTGCCATGACTTTCCTCTTGGCGCCACATCTGGCGTGTCTGCTGAGTGGACGGGGAGAGCAGAGAGGGAGCAGAGGTCAAAGGTGGCGGTCAGGACTCCTCTGAGACTTAGAGCAGACTTCACTTCAGGTTGCCCTGTGGGAACAGTCCATCGGACCATAAGACCTAGGAGCAGAAATTAGGCCATTCGGCCCATCGAGTCTGCTCCGCCATTCAATCACGGCTAGTCCTGTCCAGTCGAAGCAGAGACACCGAAGCCAGATGGAACTGATGTGGTTGACTCTTAACTGCCCCTCTGAAATGGCCGAGCGGGCCCACTCAGTTCAAGGGGCAATTGGGGATGGGGGCAACAAATGCTGGCCTTGCCAGTGAGGCCCACATCCCATAAAGGAAGGTGGGACCACGGGGAGTGGCTGGGGTGAATAGTGTAGGTGCATTCGAGGGAGAAGCTGGAAAAACACACGAGGAATCACTCTGCGCCCTACCAAGTGCAAACTGCCTCGTTCCAATTGTTGGTAGAGTCTCACAGTGCAGAAGGAGGCCATTCAGTCCATCATCCCTGTGCTGTCTCTTTGAAAGGAGCCATCCGATTGGTCCAGCTCACCCACCACTCCCCACACCAACCCCCCCCCCCAGTTCTTTCCCTTATGAACCTTCGAAATCTTTCCCCTTCAAGGATTTATCCAATCCCCCCCCCCTACCTTATTGAAAGTTTCTATTGAACCTGGTCCCATCACCCTCCCAGGCCTTTGGCTGGTTTGTCATATCCTGTTGTGCTGGGGTTGGCCGGCCCTTGTTCGATCTGGTCCTGGTTACCGACCCTCCTGCCAGTGGAAACGGCTTCTCCTTGTTTACTCTATTGCAACCCCATCACGATTTCGGCTATCATGTCAATTCCTCGTGTGTTTTTCCAGCTTCCCCCTCGAATGCACCTACACTATTCGCCCCAGCCACTCCCTGCGGTCCCACCTTCCTTTATGGGATGTGGGCATTGCTGGCAAGGCCAGCATTTGTTGCCCCCATCCCTAATTGCCCCTTGAACTGACTTGTTCGGCGATTTCAGAGGGGGGCAGTTAAGAGTCACCACATTTGTTGTGGGTCTGGGAGTCACATGTAGGCCAGACCGGGTAAGGAGGGCAGATTTCCTTCCCTTAAGGGGGCATTAGTGAACCAGTTGGGTTTTTAATGACAATCAATGATAGTTTCAAGTTCAAGGTGAGGGTCAGGAGGTTTAGGGGGATGTGAGGAAAAGCTTTTTTACCCAGAGGGTGGTGACGGTCTAGAATGCGCTGCCTGGGAGGGTGGTGGAGGCGGGTTGACTCACATCCTTTACAAAGTACTGGGATGAGCACTTGGCACGTCATAACATTCAAGGCTATGGGCCAAGCGCTGGTAAATGGGGTTAGGTGTTTCTCATGTGTCAGTGCAGACTCAATGGGCCAAAGGGCCTCTTCTCCACTGTGTGAGTCATGGTCACCATTACTCACTTTATATTCTAGATTTATTAACTGAATTTAAACTCTACTATCTGCCAAGGTGAGATTTGAACCTATACCACCCAGAACATTAGGTGGGTCTCTGACTACTAGTCCAGTGACATTGGCACTATGCCACCATCAACACTCTCTCTCTCTCTCTGGGTAAGGAAGTTCTTCCTGAATTCTCGCTTGGATTTATTAGTGTCAATCTCATATTTATGGTTCCCGGTTTCGATATTTTGAAGACCATAATCATCCCAAGTGTCTTCACAGGAACCTAATCAGAGAATTTGATGCCCAGTCACATTGGAGATATTAGGGACAGATGACCAACAGATCGGTCAAAGATGGAGGCCTTTAAGGAGCGTCTTAAAGGAGGGGAGAGAGAGAGAGAGAGAGGGAGGTGGAGAGGTTTAGGGAGGGAATTCCAGGATTTGGAGGCCCCAGGCAGCTGAAGGCCCGGCCGCCAATGGCAGAGGGATGGGAATCGGCGAGGGGGGATGCCGGAGGTCGGGAATGGACCGAGGTGACAAGGCCTTTGAAACAGGCCGGATCTGCCCAGGGTTTCAATTCCACTGGGCGTGCGCAGTCGCTCTCAGAATCGTGTATGATGGTTAGGTCAATAACTAACATGGTAATTATCCCCTGAATCCAGTAGGAATTCCCATCAATCGGGAAGAGCCTGTAATCTCTCCCCCCCCTCCCCCCCCCCCCCAACTCCTGCCTGGTTAGGCCTCAGTGAGGCTGCTTAACCCCCCCCTCTAGGCGGCTCAGACTGCTCTTTAATATTCCACGGCTCTGTGCAGCTCGAGGTCACTTGACAAGGGGATTCTCTGAGGGATTCCATTTGTTCTACATCTCGGACTGTGATTTGGAACAAAACAAAGGAGATTTCAAGATTTCCCTGGGTGTGCAAACAGAGATAAAAATCTCAAACTCTTCTGCTCTCACACTCACACTATTTATCTCTCTCTCCAAGTATTCCTCTCTGGCTCTGTATGTCTGTCTTTATATCTGTACGTCTATTTGTGTTGCATTTCCCTCTCTCTCTCGCTATCCTTCTCTTTCTCTTTGTCTCTCTCTCTCTCTCTTTCGGTCTCTCTCTCTCTGTCTCTATGTGATTCTCTCTCTCTCTCTTTGCCTCTGTGATTCTCTCTGTCTCTGTCTCGATGTGTCTCTCTCTCTCTCTCTCTGTTTCTCTCTTTCGGTCACTCTGTCTCTATGTGTGCGTCTCTCTCTCTCTCTCTCTGTCTCTCTCTTTTGGTCTCTTTCTCTCTCTCTCTGTCTCTATATGACTCTCTCTCTCTCTTTGTCTCTGTGTGATTCTCTCTGTCTCTGTCTCTGTCTCTCTCTGTCTCTATATGACTCTCTCTCTCTCTTTGTCTCTGTGTGATGCTCTCTGTCTCTCTGTCTCTGTCTCTCTCTGTCTCTGTGTGACACACTCTCCCTCTCCCTCTCTCTGTCTCTCTACTTGTCTCTGTGTGACTCTTTCCATCTCTCTGTGTGACCCTCTATCTCTCTCTCTCTCTCTTTATCTTTCATTATCTTTGTCTTTCTATATGTGACACCCTCTCCGTGTGGATCTGATTTGTTGTGCCCATCTGTTATTCTCTCTGTATCCTGCCTCTGCAATTAAGATTAGAAGCTGGGTCACCAGTTCAAATAAACACAGGATAACAGAAAACACTACACAGAGGTCGTGCAACTCAATTTGATCACCCTTCCCTTGGGGCCCTTCTCGAGAGTACAAAATGCTCTCTCTCTCTCTCTCTGTCTCACTATATTGGCCTGTCTCCACCTCCCACTTCATTTCTGTCTCTTTCTATCTCTCCCTCTATCTCCCATTCTTCTGACCATTGTCTTTGTCTCTGTCTATACCTCTTGCCTGGTCTATCACTCTTTTCCTCATGCTCTGCTATGCTATCCCTCTCTCTCTCTCTCTCTGTCTCTCTCCTTCCCGCTGTCTCTCCCTCCCTCAGTACCTTTCCCTCCCATCTCTCTTCCTCTGTCCTTGTCTCCATCTCTCTATCTCGCTCTCTCTCCCTCTCTCCCTCCGTCTCTCCCTCGCTCTGTCACTCTCCTCTCTTTCCATCACTCTGTGGCCCTCTCTCCTTCACTCCGTCTTTGTCTCTGTCTCTCTCACTTCATTCCTCTTCCTTTCTCTTCCCCCTGTCTCTCCCCCTCTCTCTTGCTCTCTCTCTCTCACACTGTCTCTCTCTCACACTGTCTCTCTCTCACACACTCTCTCTCTCACACTGTCTCTCTCTCTCACACTGTCTCTCTCTCACACTCTCTCACACTGTCTCTCTCTCACACTCTCTCACACACTCTCTCACTGTCTCTCTCTCACAGTCTCTCTCTCTCTCACACACACACTCTCTCACACTCTCTCTCACACTCTCTCTCACACTCTCTCTCTCTCACACTGTCTCTCTCACACACACTCTCTCTCACACTGTCTCTCTCTCACACTCTCTCACACACTCTCTCACTGTCTCTCTCTCACACTCTCTCTCTCTCTCACACTGTCTCTCTCTCACACTCTCTCACACACTCTCTCACTGTCTCTCTCTCACAGTCTCTCTCTCTCTCACACACACACTCTCTCACACTCTCTCTCACACTCTCTCTCACACTCTCTCTCTCTCACACTCTCTCACACACTCTCTCTCACTCTCTCTCTCTCACACTCGCTCTCTCACACTCTCTCTCTCTCACACTCTCTCACACACTCTCTCTCACACTCTCTCTCTCACACTCGCTCTCTCACACTCTCTCTCTCACACTCTCTCTCTCACACTCGCTCTCTCACACTCTCTCTCTCTCACAGTCTCTCTCTCTCTCACACACACACTCTCTCACACTCTCTCTCACACTCTCTCTCACACTCTCTCTCTCTCACACTGTCTCTCTCACACACACTCTCTCTCACACTCTCTCTCTCACACACACTCTCTCTCATAGTCTCTCTCTCTCACACACACTCTCTCTCTCACACACTCTCTCTCACACTATCTCACACTCTCTCTCACACTGTCTCACACTCTCACACTGTCTCTCTCTTTCACACTCTCTCACACACTCTCTCTCACACTGTCTCTCTCACACTGTCTCTCTCACAGTCTCTCTCTCACACACACTCTCTCTCTCTCACACTCTCTCTCACACTGTCTCTCTCTCTCACACTGTCTCTCTCTTTCACACTCTCTCACACACTCTCTCTCTCAGTCTCTCTCTCACACACACTCTCTATCTCACACTCTCTCTCTCTCACACACTCTCACACTCTCCCTCTCTCTCTCACACACTCTCTCTCTTTCACACTGTGTCTCTCTTTCACACTCCGTCTTTATCCAGCTCTCAGTACTTCTTTCCCTCTCCCTCTCTCTCATTCTGTCTGTCTCACTTGTCTCTTTCACTCTGACCCTCTCACTCCTGTCTCTCTTATCTCTCTCTCTCCATCTCCCTCTCTCCCTGTCCCTCTCTCTCTCCCTCTCTCTCTCCCTCACTGTCTCCTCTCTCCTTTCATCCCGTCCCTCCTGCCTTCTCTCCCTCTTGCCCTATCTCCCTTGAGGTCTCTCACTCTCCCCTCCTCTCTGTCCAGTGACTGTGAGGCTCTGTGTACATCACTGACAAATGTGCTTCCCAGCTCTGTAAATATGTTTTTGAGACATCTCTTTCGTTGGGGGGTGGGGGGGGGGGGAGGGGGGGGTTGGTGGGTGGTGGTGGTGGAGAGGGGCTTCTGTGTTAACTCTGCAAGCTTCAATAAAAATCTGTTAGATCGCTCGCCAAAGAGTTTCAAACCTACATCAAATCGAACATTTTAATTAAATTACTGGTGGATTGGAGACTTCAGAGGATGGGGGAGGGGCAGGGATTAGTACATCAACTGCAGTGCGTTCATTCACTGACACAAGGCAGTCAAATTAAACAGCGTTAATCCAATTCCCTAATGGTTCAGACAGGAACAACCTTGACTGGTATGCCACAAGGAAAATCTTCAGCAACGAATGGAGTCTCACTGCCTCCCAGCAGAGAAATTTCTCACTGTCTCCCAGCAGAACAATTTCTCACTGTGACCAGGAGAAAAATTTCTCACTGCCTCCCAGCAGAACAATTTTTCACTGTCTCCCAGCAGAACAATTTCTCACTGTTTCCCAGCAGAACAGTTTCTCACTGTGACCCAGCAGAACAATTTCTCACTGTCTCCCAGCAGAACAATTTCTCACTGTCTCCCAGCAGAACAATTTCTCACTGTTTCCCAGCAGAACAATTTCTCACTGTGACCCAGCAGAACAATTTCTCACTGTCTCCCAGCAGAACAATTTCTCACTGTTTCTCAGCAGAACAATTTCTCACTGTCTCCCAGCAGAACAATTTCTCACTTTCTCCCAGCAGAACAATTTCTCACTGTTTCCCAGCAGAACAATTTCTCACTGTGACCCAGCAGGACAATTTCTCACTGTTTCCCAGCAGAACAATTTCTCACTGTGACCCAGCAGAACAATTTCTCACTGTCTCCCAGAAGAACAATTTCGCACTGTCTCCCAGCAGAACAATTTCTCACTGTCTCCCAGCAGAACAATTTCTCACTGTTTCCCAGAAGAACAATTTCTCACTGTCTCCCAGCAGAACAATTTCTCACTTTCTCCCAGCAGAACAATTTCTCACTGTCTCCCAGAAGAACAATTTCTCACTGTCTCCCAGCAGAACAATTTCTCACTGTGACCCAGCAGAACAATTTCTCACTGTGACCCAGCAGAACAATTTCTCACTGTCTCCCAGCAGAACAATTTCTCACTGTCTCCCAGCAGAACAATTTCTCACTGTGACCCAGCAGAACAATTTCTCACTGTGTCCCCCCAGAGAAATTTCTCACAGTGCCTCAGCACAGAAGTATCTCAGTGTCATAACAGAACAATATGTGACTGCGTCCTTGGCAGAGCAGTACTCCCGTGTCCCAGCAGAACCAAGTCCCAATGTCCCAGGCCCCTGCTGTGTCGACTCCAAGGTCTCTTCCCTCTTCTAATTTTGGCTTCTTGGGCAATCTCCGATTTTAAGCACTCCATCATGACCTGGAATTCCAACCCTAAACCTCCCCGCCCTGTCTCTCTCTCTCTCTCACCCTAAACCTCCCCTCCCTCTCTCTCTCTCTCTCACCCTAAACCTCCCCTCCCTCTCTCTCTCTCTCACCCTAAACCTCCCCTCGCTCTCTCTCTCTCTCTCTCCCTCTCTCACCCTAAACCTCCCCTCCCTCTCTCTCTCTCTCTCTCTCACCCTAAACGTCCCCTCCCTCTCTCTCTCTCTCTCTCACCCTAAACCTCCCCTCTCTCTCTCTCACCCTAAACCTCCCCTCCCTCTCTCTCTCTCTCTCACCTTCAACCTCCCCTCCCGCTCTCTCTCTCTCTCACCCTAAACCTCCCCTCCCTCTCTCTCTCACCTTAAACCTCCCCTCCCTCTCTCTCTCTCACCCTAAACGTCCCCTCCCTCTCTCTCTCTCTCTCACCCTAAACCTCCCCTCCTCTCTCCCTCTCTCACCCTAAACCTCCCCTCCCTCTCTCTCTCTCTCTCTCTCACCCTAAACGTCCCCTCCCTCTCTCTCTCTCTCTCTCACCCTAAACCTCCCCTCTCTCTCTCTCAACCCTAAACCTCCCCTCCCTCTCTCTCTCTCTCTCACCTTCAACCTCCCCTCCCGCTCTCTCTCTCTCTCACCCTAAACCTCCCCTCCCTCTCTCCTCTCACCTTAAACCTCCCCTCCCTCTCTCTCTCCCTTTCACCCTAAACCTCCCCCTCCTCTCTCTCTCTCTCACCCTAAACCTCCCCTCCCTCTCTCTCTCACCTTAAACCTCCCCTCCCTCTCTCTCTCCCTTTCACCCTAAACCTCCCCTCCCTCTCTCTCTCTCTCACCCTAAACCTCCCTCCCTCTCTCTCTCTCTCACCCTAAACCTCCCTCCCTCCCTCTCTCTCCCTCTCTCTCTCTCTCACCCTAAACCTCCCCTCCCTCTCTCTCTCTCTCTCACCCTAAACCTCCCCTCCCTCTCTCTCTCTCACCCTAAACCTCCCCTCCCTCTCTCTCTCTCACCCTAAACCTCCCCTCCCTCTCTCTCTCTCTCTCTCTCTCTCTCGGCACCTTTAAAATGCTCCTTACAACCAACCTCTTCCACCAACCCTTTTGTTCTCACGCCCCAGAGGGGCTGGATGTTGAACTCTGTTTTGCTGACTGCTCACGTGATGTTCCTTGTTGGGGGGGCGGGGTGGGGGGGGTGGGGGGTGTTTGAAGGCATTAAAGGCGCTACCTAAATGCAAGTGGTTATCTTGCGCCCTTCGTTTACCTCATGGGGACCATCTGATTCAGCCCCAGCCGAAGGACAATGGAAGATCTGCGCTTGCTTCACCCACCCCCACCACCGCCCTCACCACCACCCCACAAGAGCCCCTCGCCTCTCCCAACCGCCCCTCCCCCAACCATCGACCCCCCCCCCCCATCCCGAGCCTGCCCCACATGAGCCGCTCCAGTTTTAAGCGGAGATTGCAAATTTTGATCGTTCTTCCAACCAATCTACCAAATGATTGCGCCCGAGAGCTATTTCTGTTATCTCTCTCTCTGGCTCTTGCTCGGAGTGTCTCTTGGTACCTTCCACTTTGGTAAAGGAGACGCCTGGGTGATTTAAAGCAAACCCCCCCCCCCCCCCCCCCCCACCCCAGCACCCCACCTCCAGCCTTCCCAACACACCCCCCAGCCCACCCCCCCCGCTACCGGTGAAAGAGTAACGGCTGCAGTGACGCACCCAGGCCTCCAGGGGAGCTACCGTGGGATCCTACTGCCCCGCTCCCCTCGTTGGGAGGGAGGGAGGAGGAGGTCGCGCAGGAGGGATTTACCGGAGTGGACCCACGGGTCAAGGAGGGGATGGGAGGGGTTGGGGGGGGGGGGGGGGTGGTCAACGGTCAGGCTGTTTCCCCCCTCCCTCACCCCTACCCGCCCCCCTGGGAAACGAGAGGGGCCCGAGGGGAGGTCTGAACGAGCCGTTCAAAATCACGGAGGGGTTTCGTTCGAGCGTGTGTTGCCCATACCTAACTGCCCCCCCCCCCCCCCCCCCCCCCCCCCCCCCCCCCACCCCCTCTTTGAACTGAACAAGGCTTTGCTGGGCCGTTTCAGAGTGGGGGATGGGGAGGGGTGGCAGTTAAAGAGTTAACCGCTTTCGCTTTGAGACTGGAGTCACGTGTAAGGCCGGACCGGGTAAGGACAGCAGATTTCCTTCCCTAAAAGGGGTGAGGGGGGGCATTAGTGAACCAGATGGTTTTTTTTTTTAAACAACAATCAAGTTGGGGGGGGGGGGTGAAAGGTTATCAGGGGGTCGCAATCAGGTCAGCCACGTTCTTATCGAATGGCGGAGCAGTTTCGAGGGGCCCTACTCCTGCTCCTAACTCGTAATCGCTGACGGTGGCCGTGGTCACAGCCACAGAGACCGGCTCTCGATTCCAGGTTAATTAGAGTTAATTTAAAACCCCGCCGGCTTGCCAGCATGGGATTCGAACCCGCGCGGCCCCTGAGCGGGCCTCCTGGTTAACCGGGGCTCAGCGGTGGCGCCATTAAGGCCGCCATCTTCCCCACTCGAAAGACGACCGGCAAAATAGCCAGAAGGTGGGGGGTGGTGGGGGTGGGAGGGGGTGGTGTGTGGGGGGGTGGGGGGGGTGGTGGGGGGGTGTGGGGGTGGGGGGCATGAGGGAAATGGCCTCCTCCTGTGCCACACCCATAAGACCATAAGACATAGGAGCAGAAATGAGGCCATTCGGCCCAACAAGTCTGCTCCGCCATTCAATCATGGCTGATAAGTTTCTCAACCCCCATTCTCCCACCTTCTCCCCGTAACCTTTGACCCCCTTACCCATCAAGAACCTATCTATCTCGGTCTTAAACACACTCAATGACCTGGCCTCCACAGCCTTCTGTGGCAATGAATTCCATAGATTCACCACTCTCTGGCTAAAGAAGTTTCTCCTCATCTCTGTTCTAAAAGGTCTTCACTTTACTCTGAGGCTGTGCCCTCGGATCCTAGTCTCTCCTACTAATGGAAACATCTTCCCCACGTCCACTCTATCCAGGCCTTTCAGTATTCTGTAAGTTTCAATCAGATCCCCCCCTCATCCTTCTAAACTCTATCCTTCGACCATTCCGATCAACAGGGGACTGTCGACAGGGAAAAGCAGGGATGAAAATTTGCAGCGATTCAGGCGGGTCTCACAGCGCCATTCCCCTCGGATCCAGCTCCTGGCTGTTCCTCCTCCCAACCTCCCATTTTCAGCTCCGATATAGAATTGTGGAGTGACTGGAAAACCGTGGAGAGCTCGTTATTGTTATAGAAGAGGCAGGGGAGGAGTTGCAGAACGAGATATAAGGGTGCGATACAGGAGCCAAGAGGGAAGTCTCAGAGTTTATATATATTTTAATATTTTTTTTTTATACACTTTTCTTTTCCCACCTATTTCCATTATTTTTAAATGTATTCCCATCCATTGTTTTATCTCCACCTTTTAGCCTATTTCAATCCCTTCACCCCACCCCACCCACCCCCCACTAGGGCTATCAGTACCTTGCTTGTCCTGCTTTCTACCCTTAATGTCCCCATTAGCACCTCCTTTCGATAATATCACAAAGAACTGAGATTGTTTATTGTGACAGGAGGCAGAGCACTCAGTCCCTGTCAAGTTCTGTCGAAGGGTCATGAGGACTCGAAACGTCAACTCTTTTCTTCTCCGCCGATGCTGCCAGACCTGCTGAGTTTTTCCAGGTAATTCTGTTTTTGTTTTGGATTTCCAGCATCCGCAGTTTTGTTTTGTCTTTAACTCAGTCCCTGTGTTGCTCCCTCAACTACCTCCAGCTCTGGACTTCCAGTTAACCAGCGGCCCGCGCTGTACTGTGATTGGTCAGTCAACACCCCCTTTGTCCTTTTGTCTGTGACATCTTTGGCAAACTCTTCCTCGCCTCCACCTATCACTGGCCCTCTATCCAGCTCCACCTGTCCCACCCGCCCTCTACCAGCTTATATTTCACCTCATTTCTATTTGTCTTAGTTCTGATGAAGAGTCACACGGACTCGAAACGTTGACTGTGTCCCTCTCCGCAGACGCTGTCAGACCTGCTGAGTTTTTCCAGCTGTTTTTGTTTTTTGTTCCAGATTTCCAGCATCCGCAGTATTTTGCTTTTATCTCAGAGTTTACCAGTCCGGGGAGATTGAACGGGCTGGGGCTATATCCTCTCGAAAAGAATTGGCTGAGGGGTGACCTCATAGAGGACGTGCAGTGCAGTTAGATGTTTTCACTTGTGGTGAGACCAGAACTCGGGGCTATCGATGTAAGATAGTTACCAATAAATCTAATTGAGGAATTCAGGTGAATTACTTAAGGAGTGGTGAGAATGTGGAACTCGCTCCCACAGGGAGTGGTTGAGGTGAATAATATTGATACACTTAAAGAGAAAGGAATCTAAAGGGAGGAAGAAAGGCATGAGTCAGGGGTGTGAATTTTATGTCTTGAGTCGTAATGGATTCATTAGTCAAGCAAACTCGAATTGCACAACTTTGTATACACTTGTTAGTTGATGCTCGCTATCAATAACGGAGAGAGGCTGACATAGGAATGAACTGTGATTGTTTATTGTGACAGGAGGCAGAGCACTCAGTCCCCTGTGTTGCTCCCTCAACCACGTCCAGCTCTGGACTTCCAGTTAACCAGCAGCCCGCGCTGCACAGTGATTGGTCCACACTGTCGCATGGTTAGTCGACTTGCGTTCTCTTAAAGGTACACTTGCCTGGATGAGTGCAGCTCCCACAACACTCAAGAAGCTCGACACCATCCAGGACAAAGCAGCCCCGCTTGATTGGCACCCCATCCACAAACATTCACTCCCTCCACCACCGACGCACAGTAGCAGCATCTACAAGATGCACTGCAGGAACTCACCAAAGCTCCTTCGACAGCACCTTCCAAACCCACGATCACCACCATCTAGAAGGACAAGGGCAGCAGACACATGGGGAACACCACCACCTGGAAGTTCCCCTCCAAGTCACTCACCATCCTGACTTGGCCGTCCCTTCACTGTCGCTGGGTCAGAATCCTGGAACTCCCTCCCTAACAGCACGGTGGGTGTACCTACACCACATGGACCGCAGTAGCTCAAGAAGGCAGCTCACCACCACCTTCTCAAGGGGCAATTAGGGATGGGCAATAAATGCTGGGCCAGCCAGCGATGCCCACATCCCGTGAATGAATAAATGAAAACGAAAACTGGAAGGGTGGGATGAAGAGGGGGTGGCAGGACGCTCACTTGGAGCATTATCACCAGAATGGGCCGAATGGCCTTACACTGTGCTGTAAAATCTATATAATATTGTGTAGAAAGGGTTCTGCCCTTAACCAAGTGACCCATTGGTAAAATGTACACGCACCTTCGGGGCTCCAACTTCCAGCCATTGCAACCGTGTGAGCCTTGCAGCACAAGGAGGAGGCCATTCAGCCCGTTGTACCTGTGCTAGTCCCTTGAAAGAGCTATCCAATCAGCCGCCCTGCCTGCCCCGCCCCTCCCCCGCTCCTTGCCTTGAAAATGTTCTCCCTGCCAATTGTTCACCCGAATCCCCTTTGAAAGCCGCTCCCGAGTGCGATTCTGCCACACGCTTTCCCCCTTTGATAAGGTGGGGGAAGAGAAAGCTGGGCGAACTTGGCAGGTCGGGTAGTATTCCGGGGAGAGAAGTAGGGTTGTCGTTTCAGGTCGAGGTGACCCTTCATCAGGCCTGAAGGAAGATCAAAACTGAAGAGCGGGATGGGTGGGGGGGTGGCGGGGGTGGTGTGGGGGTGTTCAGGGAGAATGAAGGAGGTCTCCGATAGGCTAGAGGGCAGAGCAGGGGGGGTGGGGTGGTGGTGGTGGGAGATTTTGTGATACAAAGGCCAAGGAGAGCGGCAACGGATACAGAGCGCCAAGTTGGAGTCTGGAACCACCTTCCTGAGATGGAGGGGAAGTGGGTGGGGGAGGGGAGGAGGGGGTGGGGGGGGGGTGGTTGAGGGGGGCAGTTTCGTTCGAGCTATTCAAAGGGGAATTGGATTGTTACCTGGAAGGAGAGAAGGTGCAAGGTTACGGGGATAAGGGAGGGGGAGTGGGACGAGGTGGAATGCTCACTCAGGAGGGCCGGTGCAGACTCGATGGGCCAAATGGCCTCCTTCTGCACGGTAAAGGTACTGCGCTGTGACAGGAAAGAGACAAATGAGGGCTGAGTGGGTCTATAAAAACCATCAGAATGCAAGGCGAAGGGATAAAGGAAGGAATGAGGCAGCCAACCAACAAGTGAGTTGAGTTCAGAAGTACTGTAGAGTGTCAAGTTGAAAGAGGAGACGATGTTCCTGGAGCTCATGTTGAGATTCACTGGGACACTGGAGCAGGCCGTGGACAGAGATGTGAGACCAGATGGGGCTAAAATGACACCCGGTGTCAGAGCGGAGGCAAAGCGGTCACACAGTCTGCATTTGCTCGCCTCCCCTTCTTGGGCCACTGCAGTCCTTAGGCTGGAGGCGCTCCCACAGCGCTGTGCGCTAGGGTGTCTATGGAGCCTGGACCTAGCAGTGGTGAAAGAGTGGCACGGTGGCCTCTTGCTGGGATGGTGGTGCGCAACCCGGGGAGTGAACCCGGAGGTCACGGTGTCGCCTTTGTGCCTGCCAACCCTGTCCTTTGCCAAACTAGGGTAGTGGTGGCACTTCAGAAGGGTTTAATTGGTTGGGTGGTTAATTGGTTAGATGGTTAATTAGTTAGATGGTTAATTGGTTGGATGGTTAATTGGTTGGGTGGTTAATTGGATGGTTAATTGGTTGGGTGGTTAATTGGCTGGATGATTAATTGGTTGGGTGGTTAATTGGTTAGATGGTTAATTGGTTGGGTGGTTAATTGGTTTGCTAATTGGTTGGGTGGTTAATTGGTTGGTTGGTTAATTGGTTGGGTGGTTAATTGGCTGGATGATTAATTGGTTGGGTGTTTAATTGGTTAGATGGTTAATTGGTTAGATGGTTAATTGGTTGGGTGGTTAATTGGATGGTTAATTGGTTGGGTGGTTAATTGGATGGTTAATTGGTTGGGTGTTTAATTGGTTGGGTGGTTAATTGGTTGGGTGGTTAATTGGTTAGATGGTTAATTGGTTGGATGGTTAATTGGTTGGGTGGTTAATTGGTTAGATGGTTAATTGGTTGGATGGTTAATTGGTTGGGTGGTTAATTGGTTGGGTGGTTAATTGGATGGTTAATTGGTTAGATGGTTAATTGGTTGGGTGGTTAATTGGTTAGATGGTTAATTGGTTGGGTGGTTAATTGGTTAGATGGTTAATTGGTTGGGTGGGCAACAATTGCTGGTCTAGCCAACGATGCCCACCTCCCCACAAATGAGTTTTGAAGACAAGTATTTGGAGGCGAGTCTGCTGTCAGGGGTTAATGAGGGAGAAGTGAGTCTTTGAGTTAGACTCGCAGTAACAGTACTGCCCTGCCCTGCCCTGCCATTGTATTTAGCAATGTCATGGGCATCCCTGTAGGAAACGCTCCTCTCCCTGTGTCGCCCAGCCTTCCTATCAATTATCATCGAACTTTCTCTGAACCCTTTCCTCCTGAAGGTTTGCAGAGTTTGAAGAATTATGTGAAGGGAGGTCAATAACTCACCAGGGAGAGTCTCGGATTCAGATGCTGTCCCTGCCTGAGCTTCACTTGCTCTTGCCCAGGGCCTGTCCGTCTATTTGAGGGAGGATTGCATTCTCAAAGGGGCCTCCGACTGGGGGGAACCTTCTCCATCAACTCCCCCTGTCATCCAAGAGTGGGAGTGTGACAAGGACACTGCCTACAGCTGTAATATTGAATAAAAACCACCATCCCGCTGCTGTTGGGGCGAGGTTTTTGAAACCTCGGAGACTCGTGGAAATTTACAGCACTAAAGGAGGCCATTCAGCCCATCGTGTCTGTGCCGGCTGAGGAAGAGCCATCCAATGTCATCCCACTTCCCAGCTCCTTGGCCTTTAGCCATAAGACCATAAGACATAGGAGCAGAAATTAGGCCATTCGGCCCATCGAGTCTGCTCCGCCATTCAATCATGGCTGATAAGTTTTTCAACCCCATTCTCCCGCCTTCTCCCCATAACCTTTGACCCCCTTACCAATCAAGAACCTATCTATCTCGGTCTTAAATACACTCAATGACCTGGCCTCCACAGCCTTCTGTGGCAATGAATTCCATAGATTCACCACTCTCTGGCTAAAGAAGTTTCTCCTCATCTCTGATCTAAAAGGTCTTCCCTTTACTCTGAGGCTGTGCCCTCGGGTCCTAGTCTCTCCTACTAATGGAAACATCTTCCCCACGTCCACTCTATCCAGGCCTTTCAGAATTCTGTATTCTGTGCTTTCTGAGTACCTTTTTTTTAAACATGTGATGAGAGTTCCTGTCCCTTTCAGATTGTGAGTTGAAGACCCTCCACCACTCTCTGAGGGAAAAGAATTCTACCCAACCCCACCCCCCCACCAACATCTAAACCTTCTACCAGTTATTTTATGCACCCTGTTTATTGATTCTCCATTAATGGAAATAAGTCCTCCCTATCCATTCTATCTAGGTAGTGACCAGAACCGAGCGCGATACTCAGGCTGCGCTGCGTACAATTCCACCATAACCTCCCTGCTCTTATATCCTGTGCCTTGGCTAAGAACGGAAGGGATCCGGCCTGCCTTCTTAACCACCCCTGTCTTGCTACCGTCATGGGTTTGTAGACGTGCGCTGCGAGGTCTCTCTGCGTTTCTCCATGCCCGACCGTTTGCTGAGTGCTCCTTTGCCTTGCTTACGCTCCCCAGTCACCTCACCCTTCCCCCGGACTGAGTTCGCCTCTTTCCGGCCTACCTGACTAGTCCATCGGTGTCTTCCCGAAGACTTTCCTTCCTCAACGTCAACCACCCGCGGCTACATTTTGTGTCGGCTGCTAACTTCTTAATCATGGCCTCCCCTCTCCCACGTTGATTCGACACAAACCACGAGCAGCGAGGGAGCCAATCCTGAGGCCTGTGGTTTCCCAGTTGGAAGCAGCCTTCCCTTCCCAAAAACGCCCGTCAATCATGAACTCCCCCCCCACCTCCACCAACTTCCGGACACTGAGCCAATTCCGGATCCACCTTCCCTATGGATTTTACTCTCCGACCAGCCTTGTCATGTTGGACCTTGTAGAAACCTTGGTTAGAGTCCCTGAGACAGCATCAAGGCCACTGCCCTACTTGTTATGTCTTCAAAAAAATTCAGACAGGTTAGTCAGACACGACATTCCCTGAATGAGTCCAGGCTGACTGACCTTGACTGTCATGGTGATAGCACATAAATTGCAAACTGGCCTATTAAGCACAGTCTCCCCACAGCCCACGTACGCTCTACCTCATCATGGACTAGGCCCTGCCCATGGAAACTACAACCCCCGCACAGCCCTACAGGGAAAAGGGAAGAATTTGCATTTATATAGCGCCTTTCGCGACCTCAGGACACCCCAAAGCGCTTTACAGTCGAAACTCTTTGGAGGGGCAGTCGCTGTTACAACGTAGGAAACCTGGCGGTAGATTTGTGCAGAGCAAGCTCCCACCAAACAGCGCTACGTGAACGTTGCTATGGATGCTGTAGCGGTAACGCCAGTAGATTAGTAATCCCGAGGCCCAGGCTAACGCTCTGGGGACACGGGTTCAAATCCCACCATGGGCAGCCGGTTGGAATTTAAATTCAGTCAATAAAACCTGGAATTGAAAATTAGCCTCAGTCACGGTGACCATGACAACTGTCATTGATTGTTGTAAAACCCATCTAGTTCACTCATGTCCCCGTTAGGGGAGGAAATCTGCCATCCTTACCCGGTCTGGCCTACATGTGACTCCAGACCCACAGCAAATGTGGTTGACTCCGAAATGGCCCAGCGGGCTGTTCAGTCCAGGGGCAATTAGAAACATAGGAGCAGGAGGAGGCCATTCAGCCCTTCGAGCCTACTCCGCCATTCAATATGATCATGGCTGATCCTCTATCTCAACACCGTACTCCCGCTCTCTCCCCATTCCCCTCGATGCCTTTAGAGTCTAGAAATCATCTATTCCCTTCTTAAATAGACTCGGTGACTCGGCCTCCACAGCCTCTGTGCTAGAGAATTCCACAGGTTCACCACCCTCTGAGTGAAGAGGTTTCTCCTCATCTCAATCCTGAATGGTCTACCCCACATCCTGAGACTGTGACCCCTTGTTCTAGACCCCCCCCCAACCCCAGCCAGAGGAAACATCATCCCTGCATTCGGTCTGTCCATCCTTGTCAGAATTTTTATACGTTTCAATGAGATCCCCTCTCATTCTTCTAAACTCCAGTGAATACAGGCCTAGTTGGCCCAATCTCTCCTCATACGACAATCCTGCCATCCCAGGAATCAGTCTGGTGAACCTTTGATGGGCAACGAATGTTGACCTTGACATCCCATGAAAGAATTTTAAAAAAAACCTACCCTGCTCCTTCTTTGAAATATTAAACCGGAATGAGGGTAAAGAGAAGGCCCGAGAGCAACTCAATGCTACTTACACATTGTCCTCTGTCCTTTCTAAAGCCCCTCATCGCCTCCTGTTTAATAACTCTCGCCTCATCCTGCAACCCAACGCTGAATCCCTGCAGGGGAGAAACGATGTCCTTCAAGAAACTTGGTGAAGAGGAAATCCATGGGCTGCAGGGTCAAGTTCAAGGGTCGCAGGTCAAGGTTGAGATGGGGGTGGTCAGGCCTGACCTTACCCATGGCACCTCCACGAGTCCGTCCTCAGGGTGATCAACCTGCCACGAAGAGCAATGGGGGAACTGTTGAAGGGTCCGAGATGGCCAACGTGAGCGACACTGCTTCCGGCAACAACGACGCTCTTGAGGCAACACAAGAGAACACCGACCCGTGTTCCTGACGTGCTTCAGCGGTCGAACGAACCTCTCGAGCGCCAGAAGCTAGGAGTGGCAGAACGTTACCTTCTAGCGGCAGATAATGCCCAAGACGCCATTGCCCATCTTGGAGGTGAGATTGGAGGTAACGTGATGGGTGAGATGGTTCGTCACTTGGAAGAATCGCCAGGAGCTACTGACTGTGAAGGTGGCTCTAGATCTTGACATCATCTCGCTCGCCCACTCCCTCTCTCTGCAACCTCCCCCAGCTGCATATGGCCCATCATCCAGCTGTGCCCTCGCCTTTCCTCCAACTCTGGCCTCATATGCACACCCCCCCCCCCAACCCCAACTCTTCATAGCACCAGTCATGGGTCTCCCCTAAGGCTACCATAAAACCCTCCACCTCTCTACCTCCCTCTCCACCTTTAACACCGTCCTTAAAATACTTCTCTTTGACCAAGGGCACTGTACAGCCTTCTGGACTCAACATTGAATTCAACAACTTCAGACCGTGAACTCTCGATTTTGATTGGTTTTTGTTTTGTGACATTTTTCAGTCCGAACCTTGGTTTTCCCGTTCATTATTCTGCCATTCACACCTGCTCTAGACCAATACTTTACCACAACCATTACCCACTCCCATTGCTTTTTAAATCCATGGCATCTCCGCCATTTAATCTCTCCTGCCCTCTAACCTGTCCCCGACCTTCCCTTTTGTTCTCCCGCATTCCCCTCCCCCACCCCCACATGAAGCCAACATTAATACCCTCCCTCAGCTCTGAAGGAGAGTCATACGGACTCGAAACGTTAACTCTGTTTCTCTCTCCGCAGACACTGCCAGGCCTGCTGTGTATTTCGAGCGTTCTCTGTTTTTATTTCAGATCTCCAGCGCCTGCGGCGTTTTGCTTCTATTTGCCTCCTTGACCAAATCTTCGGGCGCCTCCTCCTTGATGTCATCACCCTGCGCCCGGTGGCCATTAATGCCCTATTACTCAGCGCGTGGGCAGCCCTGGCTCAGTTTTGTGTGCGAAAGATGGGCGAATCGAATGGGATTGAGCCTCCGACTCCCCACCCTCTCCAGTGCCGGCCACTCACCCCCCCCCCCCCCTCAATAACATTGCCCCCCCACCCCCCGCCACCTCAGCTTATTTGCTGCTGAATCCCTCGTTGCCTCCGACCTCGACCATCCCAACCCTCGACCAGCTCATCCAAAACACGGCATTGTCTGCTTTCATTCCAAACACTGCTGCCCATGTCCTAACTCACACCGAGCCCTGTTTGCCAGGCACAAGAACCGCCAGTCCGGCAACACCTCAATACTGAAATTCTCACACTTCTAAAAAAATCGCCTTTTCCTAAGCCAGTTGGTGAAACACGAAACTGGACAGTAATACTCTGCTTGATAGTAGATTTATTTACAGAATGCAGCATTATATATGTCCGCTCCCTACCTTGCCCCAGCAGTCTCTCTTTATAAGTGCTCTAGGTACTTAATTAACCAATTCACCCTGTGTTATCTTAACAATAGAACTAACTTGCCTTGAACACATGGCCTCGCCTCCCTATCCCTGTAACCTCTTAAAGCCCTCGTAACCTTCTGCGCCCGTCAAAATCTGGCCTCTTGAGCATCCCACGATGTCCGTCACACTTTGGCGGCCATGTCTTCAGCTGCCTGGACCCCAAGCTCTGGAGTTCCCTTCCCTAAACCTCTCCCCCTCTCTCTCTCTCTCTCCTCCTTAAGGAGGCCCCTCAAAACCTACATCTTTGACCAAGTTCCTGGCCACCAAGACCTCCTCCCGAAGCTCGGTGTCAGATTTTGTTCGATGACGCTCCTGCTTCAGGAGTGTTTGGCAGCCCCCAAGGCGCTATGTAAACGCAAAAGTTGCCACCGTGGCTTCTCGCAAAGCACGCTTGGCGGAAAGGCGAATTAGCACAGAAAGTCAGTAAACGTCTGGGATTTCTGTAATCCTTCCTCCCACGGGAGTCTGAAATATCTTCAACGCAGTTTGATAGGCAACAGCCCCATAGGTCAGGGTCGCACAACTCTGCTGCCCTGTGCGTTCTGGATAGCGCCACAGCTTGGAGCCTCCACATAACGGCTGGTGCTAACCCGAGCTTCGAATCTGCTCCAGGTCAGAAAGCCTGTGGGAAAATCCAACTGGCGTAGGTTCAGAAGTGTCGGTAGTAGGAGGAAGAGAAGACGCAGGGGTTTGCTGTGTTCATACTTGGAGTGTGGGGTGAGCGGAGTTGGGTGCTGGGTCAGGTAGGGGGGGTGGGTGTTGCGAATGCTGCTGCGTTTCCTAAGTGGGTCTTGCCCCTCGGTCAGACGTTCGTGGGTTCAAGCCCCCAACTCCAGGGCCTGAGCACAAAAATCCAGGCTGGTGCCGGTGCTGAGGGAATGCAGCACTGTCAGAGGTGCCATCGCTCAGTTGAGATGCTTGAACCGGGGCCACGTCTGTCTTCTTGTGTCGATGCGTAAGATCCTGCGGGTACTATTTACCGAAGAGCGTGGGAGTTCTCCACCGCATTGCCCCACCACCCCCTGTCCCCGCCACCCAATGACCTGTCCATCTCTCAACCTACATCATGAGAACAGATTTATCACATATCGAACTGCTGTATGTGGGAGCTTGCTGTGTACAAATCAATTGCCACGTTTCCTGCACTACACTTCAAAAATAGTACTTCGTTGGCCGCAAAGCACTCGGGACATCCTAAGGTTATGAAAGGCACTACATAAATGCAAGTTCTCCCCTCGCGGACCAGGAAGGTTCAACTTCTGTTCTGGTCTATCATGGGTTGTTAGAATCTGTTGGGCCATGATATGACCAGACTCAACCCGTCAGTTTGAATTTGAACAAAGCTGGGCAGTTAACTGGTCCCTGCTGCATTCTCCATGGCAACACCTCCACCAAACAGAGTCCACTTGCCAACGAGTCAGCACTCTCTTCCCATGCAGTATAAATTGTTGTTCCCTTTACAATTGATATTCTTGTGAATCTGTCCTGATGTGTGCAAGACGAAAAGCTTTGACAGAATGTCTTTTTTCAGCGATACTCAAAGTCTGCACTACCAAACAACTAGTCATATTTTACATACTTGATTTGTCTTGGAGCAATGCATAGATGACACCAGTTTATAAGTGTGCAACAGGTTTATTTACAAGAGCTTTAAAGTGTCTCTGCAATCACAAAATGGCTGCACTTGTGCTTATCCCAGCACAGCTTCCAGGACTTCTGTAGTGTCGGTTTACTCAGCTCTGAGTCAACACCCAGACTTAACCAGTCGAGCATTGATCTGTTCACAGACTGACATAATCAAACACAGGACAATTGAACGATTGAACGCTACAGAAAGGGATGGTGGGGGGGTTGGGGGAGGTTGGGGGGGGTGCGCACACTGGGTGAAGCCACACCAGCCTCAAACATGGTTGAATGGGCTGCTGAGGATGCGTTGGCAGGGGCAACAATAGCTTGCATTTACGTAGCGCCCGTAGCACGGCAAAAAAAAAAACATCCCAGGGTTCTCCACGGGGAGGAGTCATCTGGCAAAACCCGACAACGAGATATTGGTGCAGAAGGGGGAGGTTTTAAGGAGCGTCTTAGAGGTGGAGAGAGAGCGAGGGAGAGAGGTTGAGGGAGGGAATTCCAGAACGCGGGGCCCAGGCAGCTGAAGGCACAGCCGCCAATGGTTTAGCGATTGAAATCGGTGGGGGGGGGATGCTCAAGGCTTCATCATATTTCCCCTGAGGACTCAAACCCAGAAAGAGTTGTTTTTCCTTCGATCCTTCTCCAATATTTTTATTCAAAATGAAAAATGTATTTTTAACGCCCCACCACCCCACCCCCACCCCCACCCCCTCCTCTCCCCGCTTTGAATCTTCCCCTGGCTGTGCCCGCAGAGATTAACCTTTAATTCCCAGAGATTTCAGGGTAACCCAGGTGGGCCGGTAATGTCACTTTGCCTACGGTGTCCCCCTCAGAGGGTAGCCCTCCTCCCTCCGAGTCGCAAGCCTCGGGGTCCAAATACCAATCCAGGTCTTGAGTCCTGAAATCCAAGCTGACACTCCCAGAGCCAGCACCGAGGGTGCCCTGCACTGTCAGAGGCGCTGCCTTTCGGAAGAGACGTTAAACTGTTTCGGCTTATCCCTGGTCAATACTGGTCCGTCAATCAAAGGGTTATCTAGCGGTGATGGTTTTGCTGTTGGTGGGAGCTTGCTGTGCACATATTGGGTGCCACGCCCCCTACGCTACAGCAGCAGTCCCACATCTAAAAAGGACTTCAGCTGGTTGCGGAATGCTCCCTGGTGGGTCCAGAGGTCGTGAAAGGTGCTATACAAATGCAAGAATTTCCTCCTTTACCATATCAAAGGATTAAGAGTGTAACGTGTTAATCAATCCGGAGACTTCAAGGCTGCAGGAGATGAGGCATTGACAGGCGGGGGTGTGTAAATCGCTCAGCCAGCTCCTGCTGCCAGCCAGCTGAACACAGCTCGGAGGTCAGGCACACGATCGAAGGCATCAGTGGTTTACAGAGGGAATCAAAGCCGGGGTGAAAAGTACCTTGTGTGAGCCGACTGTCAATCAGCAATCCCCCCCCCCCACCCCCACCACCCAACCCCCCCATCTCCATGCCGCTCCGGCAGGGCTGGCTGCCGATTGGCCAGCCCTCACCCTGCGTCAACCCCTGCCAAGGTCACGGGGACACGAAAGTAATTGGAATAGAGAGATCCAGATCCTGCACATGGTGTCTGCACATAGACAACTTCAGACCAGCGCTTACCATACATGCTGATGGCACAGAATACAGCAGGATAAATATTTATTCCAAATTCACACCCCCTGTCCCCTTCACTCCCTATACAGGGAATAATTATTACCCTGCTGAATAAATCCGTAACAATTACACAGAGAGTAATCCTTACCCTGCTGAATAAACCCATAACAATTACAGAGAGAGTAATCCTTACCCTGCTGAATAAACTTGTAACAGTTACACAGAGAGCAATCCTTACCCTGCTGAATAACCAGTAACAATTACACAGAAAGTAATCCTTACCCTGCTGAATAACCAGTAACAATTACACAGAGAGTAATCCTTACCCTGCTGAATAACCAGTAACAATTACACAAAGAGTAATCCTTACCCTGCTGAATAAACTCCAATTACACAGAGAGTAATCCTTACCCTGCTGAATAAACCTGTAACAATTACACAGACAGTAATCCTTACCCTGCTGAATAAACTTGTAACAATTACACACAGAGTAATCCTTACCCTGCTGAATAACCCGTAATAATTACACAGAGAGTAATCCTTACCCTGCTGAATAACCAGTAACAATTACACAGAGAGTAATCCTCAGCCTGCTGAATATACCTGTAACAATTACACAGAGAGTAATCCTCAGCCTGCTGAATATACCTGTAACAATTACACAGAGAGTAATCCTTACCCTGCTGAATAACCAGTAACAATTACACAGAGAGTAATCCTTACCCTGCTGAATAAACTCCAAACAATTACACAGAGAGTAATCCTTACCCTGCTGAATAAACCAGTAACAATTACACAGAGAGTAATCCTTATCCTGCTGAATAACCAGTAACAATTACACAGAGACTAATCCTCACCCTGCTGAATATACCTGTAACAATTACACAGAGAGTAACCCTTACCCTGCTGAATAAACCTGTAACAATTACACAGAGAGTAATCCTTACCCTGCTGAATAACATGTAACAATTACACAGAGAGTAATCCTTACCCTGCTGAATAACCAGTAACAATTACACAGAGAGTAATCCTCACCCTGCTGAATATACCTGTAACAATTACACAGAGAGTAACCCTTACCCTGCTGAATAAACCTGTAACAATTACACAGAGAGTAATCCTTACCCTGCTGAATAACCCGTAGCAATTACACAGAGAGTAATCCTCACTCTGCTGAATAAACCTGTAACAATTACACAGAGAGTAATCCTTACCCTGCTGAATAAACCTGTAACAATTATACAGAGAGTAATCCTTACCCTGCTGAATAACCAGTAACAATTACACAGAGTAATCCTCACCCTGCTGAATAAACCTGTAACAATTACACAGAGAGTAACCCTTACCCTGCTGAATAAACCTGTAACAATTACACAGAGAGTAATCCTTACCCTGCTGAATAACCAGTAACAATTACACAGAGAGTAATCCTTACCCTGCTGAATAACCAGTAATAATTACACAGAGAGTAATCCTTACCCTGCTGAATAACCAGTAACAATTACACAGAGAGTAATCCTTACCCTGCTGAATAACCAGTAACAATTACACAGAGAGTAATCCTTACCCTGCTGAATAACCTGTAACAATTACACACAGAGTAATCCTTACCCTGCTGAATAACCAGTAACAATTACACAGAGAGTAATCCTTACCCTGCTGAATAAACTCCAAACAATTACACAGAGAGTAATCCTTACCCTGCTGAATAACCCATAAGATAAGACAATAAGACATAGGAGCAGAAATTAGGCCATTCGGCCCATCGAGTCTGCTCCGCCATTCAACCATGGCTGATAAGTTTCTCAACACCATTCTCCCACCTTCTCCCCGTAACCTTTGATCCCCTTACCCATCAAGAACCTATCTATCTCGGTCTTAAATATACTCAATGACCTGGCCTCCACAGCCTTCTGTGGCAATAAATTCCATAGATTCACCACTCTCTGGCTAAAGAAGTTTCTCCTCATCTCTGTTCTAAAAGGTCTTCCCTTTACTCTGAGGCTGTGCCCTCGGGTCCTAGTCTCTCCTACTAATGGAAACATCTTCCCCACGTTCACTCTATCCAGGCCTTTCAGAATTTTATAAGTTTCAATCAGATCCCCCCTCATCCTTCTAAGCTCCATCGAGTATAGACCCAGAGTCCTCAAACGTTCCTCATATGTTAAGCCTTTCAGTCCTGGGATTGTTCTCATGAACCTCCTCTGGACCCTCTCCAGGACCAGAACATCCTTCCTGAGATACGGGATCCAAAATTGCTCACAATATTCTAAATGTGGTCTGACCAGAGCCTTATAAAGCCTCAGCAGCACATCCCTGCTTTTATATTCTAGTCCTCTCGAAATAAATGCCAACATTGCATTTGCCTTCCTAACTACCGACTCAACCTGCAAGTTAACCTTAAGAGAATCCTGGACTAGGACTCCCAAGTCCCTTTGCACTCCAGATTTCTGAATTCTCTCCCCATTTAGAAAATAGTCTATGCCTCTATTCTTCCTACCAAAGTGCATGACCTCACACTTCCCCACATTGTATTCCATCTGCCACTTCTTTGCCCATTCTCCTAACCTGTTCAAATCCTTCTGCAGCCTCCCCGCCTCCTCAATACTACCTGTCCCTCCACCTATCTTTGTATCATCTGCAAACTTAGCCAGGATGCCCTCAGTTCCTTCATCTAGATCATTAATGTATAAAGTGAAAAGTTGTTGTCCCAACACTGACCCCTGCGGAACTCCACTAGTCACTGGCCGCCATCCTGAGAAGGAGCCCCTTATCCCCACTCTCTGCCTCCTGCCAGACAGCCAATCTTCTATCCATGCTAGTACCTTGCCTCTAACACCATGGGCTCTTATCTTACTGAGCAGCCTCCTGTGCAGCACCTTGTCAAAGGCTTTCTGGAAGTCCAAGTAGATAACATCCATTGGCTCTCCTTTGTCTAACCTACTCGTTACCTCCTCAAAGAATTCTAACAGATTTGTCAGGCATGACCACCCCTTGATGAAACCATGCTGACTTTGCCCTATTTTACCATGCACTTCCAAGTATTCTGAAATCTCATCCTTAATAATGAACTCTAAAATCTTACCAATGACCGAGGTCAGGCTAATCGGCCTGTAATTTCCCATCTTTGGCCTCACTCCCTTCTTAAACAGGGGGGTTACATTAGCAATTTTCCAGTCCTCTGGGACCCTCCCTGACTCCAGTGATTCCTGAAAGATCACCACTAACGCCTCCACTATCTCTTCAGCTATCTCCTTCAGAACTCTGGGGTGTAATCCATCTGATCCAGGTGATTTATCCACCTTCAGACCTTTCAGTTTTCCTAGCACCTTCTCCTTGGTAATGGCCGCCATACTCACCTCTGCCCCCTGACTCTCTTGAACTTTGGGGATGTCACTCTTGTCTTCCACCGTGAAGACTGACACAAAGTACCTATTCAGTTCCTCTGCCATTTCTTTGTTCCTCACTACTACTTCTCCAGCGTCATTTTCCAGTGGCCCAATGTCCACATTTGCCTCTCTCTTACCCTTTATAAATCTAAAAAACTCTTGCAATCTTCTTTTATATTACTGGCTAGTTTACCCTCATATTTAATCTTCTCCCTCCTTATTTCTTTTTTAGTTGTCCTCTGTTGGTCTTTGTAGACTTCCCAATCCCCTGGTTTCCCACTGCTCTTTGCCACATTGTATGCTTTCTCTTTAGCTTTTATGCTGTCCCTGACTTCCCTTGTCAGCCATGGTTGCCTCGTCCTCCCTTTAGTATGCTTCTTCTTCCTCGGGATGAATTTTTGCTGTGTCTCCCAAATTACTCCCAGAAACTCCTGCCATTGCTGTTCCACTGTCTTTCCTGCTAGGCTCATCTCCCAGTCAATTCTGGCCAGCTCCTCCCTCATACCGCTGTAGTTGCCTTTATTCAACTGTAATACCGTTACATCTGATTCCAACTTTTTCCTCTCAAATAGCAGGGTGAATTCTATCATATAATGGTTACTTCCTCCTAAGGGTTCATTCACCTTAAGCTCCCTTATCAAATCTGCCTCATTACACATCACTAAATCTAGAATTGCCTGTTCCCTAGTGGGCTCCACCACAAGCTGCTCCAAAAAGCCATCTCGTAGACATTCCACAAATTCCTTTTCTTGGGATCCACTGCCAGCCTGATTTTCCCAGTCTACCTGCATATTGAAATCCCCCATGATCACTGTAACCTTGCCTTTGTTACACACCTTTTCTATCTCCTGGTGTATCTTGTGCTCCACATCCTGACTACTGTTCGGAGGCCTGTACATAACTCCCATTATGGGTTTTTTAACCTTTGCGATTCCTCAATTCTACCCACACAGATTCTACATCATCTGACCCTACATCATTTCTTGCTATCGATTTAATTTCATTTCTTACTAACAAAGCAACCCCACCCCCTCTGCCAACCCTCCTATCTTTTCGATAGGATGTATATCCTTCGATATTTAGCTCCCAGTCCTGATCCCCTTGCAGCCATGTCTCCGTGATGCCCATCACATCGTACCTGCCGATTTCAATCTGCACCACAAGCTCATTTACCTTATTTCGTATACTGCGTGCATTCAGATACAACCTCTTCAGTACTGTATTTCCTGTTCCCCTTTCTCACTGTCGTCCCTTTATCTGATGTGCTTGAAGTTAGATTCCTAGCCCTTTCCAAACACTCTGACATATTTTGTGTCCTGGAGACTTTAGTATCGTCTCCTGGGCTCTCCTTTCTTTTAGGATTTTCCATAATTTTCCATGAAGTTGAATCCACCCCCCACCCTCCCCCCACCCCCACACGCTAACCTGCTGCTTTGTTTCCCATTAGTCATACTAACAATTACACCAGTAAAAATTACAAAGAGAGTAATCCTTACCCCGCTGAATAACCAGTAATATTTACACAGAGAATAATCCTACCCTGCTGAATAACCAGTAACATTTGCACAGAGAGTAATCCTTACCCTGCTGAATAACCAGTAACATTTGCACAGAGAGTAATCCTTACCCTGCTGAATAACCAGTAACATTTACACAGAGAGTAATCCTTACCCTGCTGAATAACCAGTAACATTTACATAGGGAGTAATCCTTACCCTGCTGAATAACCAACAACAATTACACAGAGAGTAATCCTCACCCTGCTGAATAACCAGGAACAATTACACAGAGAGTAATCCTTACCCTGCTGAATAACCAGTAACAATTAGACAGAGAGTAATCCTTACCCTGCTGAATAACCAATAACATTTACACAGAGAGTAATACTAACTCTGCTGAATAACCAGTAATAATTACATAGCGAGTAATCCTCACCCTACTAAATAACCCATAACAATTACACAGAGAGTAATTCTTACACTGCTGAATAACCAGTAACAATTAAACAGAGAGTAATCTTTACCCTGCTGAATAAACTCCAAAAAATTACACAGAGAGTAATCCTTACCCTGCGGAATAAACACGTAACAATCACAAAGAGTAAGGCTTACCCTGCTGAATAACCTGTAAGAATTACACAGAGAGTAATCCTTGCCCTACTGAATAACCAGTAACATTTACACAGAGTAAGCCTTACACTGCTGAATAGCCCGTAACAATTACACAGAGAGTAATCCTTACCCTGCTGAATAAACTCCAAACAACTGCACAGAGAGTAAACCTTACCCTGCTGAATAACCCGTAACAATTAGACAGAGAGTAATCCTTACCCTGCTGAATAAACATGTAACAATTATACAGAGAGTTATCCTTACCCTGCTGAATAACCAGTAACAATTACACAAAGAGCA